>JAMPIV010015362.1:0-52500 GCA_024509875.1 Oreohelix idahoensis
CTTTTTAAACCCACAGGTCTGGTCCATCAGAAATGTAAGTTTCTAGGCCACATTGGCGACAAGAAATGTATCATAAGAGCCCACGTAACTGGTCCACCAGAAATGTAACTGTCTTTTTTCTCTTGTTGATGTGATCACTGGCCCAAGACAGTATACATGTTGTTAGATGTGTAGTGCGAGCGTATGATGAGTTGAGTGTGGGTGCGAATGAAGACGCGAATGTGTTTAGGCTCGTATAGATGTAGATCCTGCAACCCATACTCTCACATGCAGTAATCAAGGATGCTTTGACACTGCAGGCATGTTTCAAGACATTTATTGACGGGAACACACATAGTATCAACAGGAACAGTCAGTGTAACAAGGTCATGCTGACCTGACATCGATAGGTATACATTTGGCATTCAAAAAGGTAAACATCAGAATAGACGTGCATGGTCAATAGCAAAGTTCTTCAATAATGACAGTTCGTAGCGTCGCCCTTGGCGTCTCTGACTAAACGCGTCAGATGCCTTAGTTACCTTGACACACAGGTGCAACTTGGCACTCCCTGCCAATTGCACATAACAGGCTGTAGTGTAATAGCCGAAAGCACAGGCCTCGTTCTGACGTCGGCCGTGTACTTCTGTTAAATAGGTTATCATCAACCCTGCAGTAATACTTATTGTAGATAGAAGTTCCGCCAATCTGCGGCTCCCACAATATATCTTCGTCACTGGATTTCTGGACAATATAAGACTAACAGTCTTGGATGGCTACCTCGAGCACAAATATATATAAGTTCTGAAATGGCGGATCCGTGAACTGCTGTTCACCCTAGGTAATCCTTTACATGTTCTGCCACCGAAAAGCGTAATAATGCATAAAGGTCGGTATTACCTGGTAAATGAATCCTCAGAACTACACAAGGAATTCTGTCGTCATCCCGACGCACAGAGATTCACTGGGGAAAACTGCCATAGCAGTTACTTCGAAGATTCTCCCCGAAAAACAATGGACTCTTGGTCCCTTCAGAAAAACAGGACCTCCCGGCTTCCCGGAAGTATATCTCACTCCCGCTTAAAAAACCTTCCCATAGGCCTACGCCCGAACTGACAACCTCTGACCCTAAAGGTCAAACACAATGAATGAATAAACAAGGGAAGACAACCCCTAATCAACCTGACATCGCAGGTAAAGACACAATTATACTTATGATACAAACATAAGCAAATAACTTGACAGATGACTCCGTCGAAAATGACAGCAACAATAACAAAGAGAGCTCCTTAGAGTATTTAGTAAGGTAGTATGCTCTAATCAGAAAAGATTCCTTAGAATAAATAAGATAGTTACGTAAATGTTGTACTGCTGCATTTGCAAGTAACAAAATACTTATTCATTCAAATCTTTAGGAGACGTCAGAGTTTGTGTAGAATATTATTTTTTTCTATTGCATTTCTTTTTCCATGCACTTGAATAATCTTTTTAAATTTGTTATAGCAAGATACTCTTCACTTGGATTTTGAGTGGCATGAAGTTCGATTGAACTCCATCTTTCTGTTTTAAATATACAAATAGCGTTAAAGGAATAATTTTATTAAGCCCAAGATTGCTATTTTTCTCGACATCTTTGCATTTAATGACCCTTCTAAGTTGGTTCTTCATTCATATTTATGCCCTACTTTCTATTATATTTTTTCTGTCCTTCTCTGTGATCAGGTTTTCCTATAATTTGTGTGATCTCGTTTAAAATGTTTCGGGTCTAATAACATTTTTCTCTCGTCTATCTCATTTGGCTTACGATATTTTGAGTCATCGTATCCACTTCGAGATTAACATTATATCTTGTATTGCGCTCGTAAATCTTGGCAAGCAATGGCAGCAATATCGTGTTATAATTTTTCAATAAACATTTTTAGCTTCGCATTGAAACTGACTTTTTCAAGCTTATTTTAGATAAGAGTTTTGATTAGCATGCTATGATCTCAGCGTGGTGAGAACATTATGTTAAAAAAATAAAAGAAGAAAAACTGTACATGAGTTAGTTTAGTATACCTGACTTGTTTTCTTTCTAAACATTAGCTTCTTGTACTTTACACAGGTGCGGAATGTTTCACTGTGGAACTCCATCCTTGCACTCATTTACGCTTTGAAAAGGCTTGGCGCGCCAGATGTTTTTAACTGATGTTTTTCTTAAAAATACCTGAATTTTCTTCCCAAAACACACATAAGAAATAGGATGTATAGACACACTTTCGCTAAGGTGCCTTTATTAAGATAAACGATATATTGTATGGTTGGAGGTATAATAGCCAAGTTGATAGAGATAATTAAAACAAGAGAAGAAAACGAGAATGCATTTTTACACTTGCTAAACTTGTGGTAAAAAAATGAGAGCGGGAAGGTATAGGCAGAATATATAAACGGATTGAAAGCCGTATGCACGAGGGAATCAATAACAGAATATACA
Source organism: Oreohelix idahoensis (assembly GCA_024509875.1). NCBI lineage: Eukaryota > Metazoa > Mollusca > Gastropoda > Stylommatophora > Oreohelicidae > Oreohelix > Oreohelix idahoensis. The sequence goes on from JAMPIV010015362.1 coordinate 2,453, forward strand.
AAAATGGTAAGGAACTGTAATGTGTGACTCAACCTGATGTCTCTATTCAGTGTCTAACGAAGAAGGTGATGGGAGTGTTGCTGCTGAAGCTGAGAATAGCATGCAAAAACGATTAGAATTATAGTGATAATGAAGCTGGCAATCTTGTTGTTGTTATTACTGAGGTAACAAATATTCTTTTTTTTTCTTCTTTTTTTTTGCTCCGTACGAAGCTAATGCGTCATCACTTGGCTTATAAACGAAAACTAACTCTCCACGCCGCTTCGCGAAAAGAGTGGGCCAAAACAGTACCAGGGCAAGGATGGCCGGGTCCACCTTGGCAAGAAAAAATAGACAACACTGTGACAAAACGTCTATACGTATTTTTTTGGTGGCTCTCTCACATCTTCAGCACTACGGCAATATCATTTCTTCTTCTTAATTTTTCTCTCCGATCGCTTATTATGTGGCAATTTTTGGTCCTTCCTTTCATCTTTTTGCTCAATGCTGAATCTAGAAGGGGAAGTCTCTAACACTCCACTACCCTACGGAAGTATCTGCTATGGGGGACTATCTTTATCTCTTACATTTGTGCTTTACCACTCTTCAGACTTACTTACGTTCCGCCAGGAGAACTATGGTATTATCGTAACACTACCTGGTCATTATCACCGGTCATTGGTAATACGTTTGTCTCATTGAATCAGTCTAACCACCTTTGATAGGAGACGATCCTCGTTTGACAATATAGTCTAGTACGAGGATGAGTGAGATAATCGTTTCACGGGGCTATCCCTGTGTGTGATTATCGCAGATAATCTGTCTGGTCACACAATCTTGACGGAAAGCACTTAGACAGGTAATCAGTTCACACATTTATTTGTGAGAGTGTACAAGTTGTCGCCGGAAATATGACCGCATGATTATAAAGACGTCGCGCGTGGGAATAACAAATTTAATATTTTAAACCCGTGGGGGATTTTTTGAATTGAACACCCCAACCCACGTAGTGCGAAAAGAGCTTACGATTGTATTGAAGTGAGAGCCGGAATATACAATGAATCTCATTGGCGAGTTTGCCGGGAAGTACAATCTGTGATTTGAACTGGAAACTGAAAATAAAATCTAGCGAACTCGGAGACACAGAACAGACAGCTTCGCAACTTCAAACGAGCAACTCCCAAAAAGCCATATATTTACCGCTAAACAGGGCTAAAACGTAATAAGAAGAATTCGCTGAATTAACTCATCTGGGGGCTTGAAAGGGCTAAAAACATTGCTTAAATCCTTCACAAAACGCGACGGACAGATATAAGTTAACCATTGCTCAGCGCTATGCCGCACGGTTCTTGACTTCTGAATTATTTTGTGAATACTCCCTTCGTATAGAAGCGTCATTACACTTCTATCTACATCTCTGCCAAGAGTAACCTTGTGCGAAGGTTAACACCTTTGACGACCCATTTAGATACTCTTGAGTTTTGGTCATTGTTGGACCACTACTGCAAAGCAGGGGAGGCAATCCGTGACAAAGACAAGACGGACAGTGGAACCACAACGGCAGCTGACCCTCTTGCAGGAAGCTGCATCGGAGCACTTAGTGTACCTTTGCGCTGGTCACTTCTGAGCAATTTATTTTACACAATAGGTTGCTGGCTCGTTGTGGAACGTCAAATTAATTACGCTGTCAAGGATTTTAAGTTGATCTGCTCATAGAGGTAAGCAGAAGGATGTGAAAACATCAACTGTATGGCTCGCCTTAATTATCAGCGTATAACACCACATGTGGTAACAAACGTTCAAACGGAACACCTTGGTAACATCGATCAACAGAGACCAGCCGCATTTAATATGTGAATCAACTCAGTGTTTCTAACCCAATATATTTCATTTGCATCCACAGCGTCAACAAGTATCCGTTATTCATGATCATATATTTTACACTTCATGTACGCTTCATCAACAAACTACTCATCGCAACAAGCTTAATCCACTCTACTTCATCCACATATTATTTCTCATTGAAAATCGTATCGGATTGCACTATGAAGTGAGATTGTATTCCGTTTAATAATAGGCACAACCCAGCTGATATAAAAGAGCCATTGACATGTCCGTTTCAGACACACATTCAAAGATAATAACGTCTCTAATCATTAACGGTTCTATAAATAGAACCACTGCATTCGACTCTAATCAAAACAGAAGCACGTACTCACGTAACAATACAATCGCATGTATACCGATGTCTTACTGCGCCACAAATGCAATTAAATATTCTTTACTATTTGCTGCGCACAATGCATCGTAACACGCATTTTATACAATATTCTATTTGGGAGCAGGTGTCATATTTTGTTTTTGTTGCTTCAGAAATTCTCTCCCTTGGTATCTACACCTGTTGAGTCAGCATATATAGGCGTAATCTTCTGCGTTCATTTTGTTAGTCATGTTAATTCTACAGGCTTGTCGCTGGGAAGAAAACCACAGTATGTTCCAGATCTATGCGGCAGCCCCATTGTTTCTGCTTCAGGTCTGCACCCTCTTATCCAAGTCTAACGTCGTATCTCAAATGAGATTGTGTAGTTTTGGAGAATGTGTTCAGGATACAACCATAAATATCTCTCAAGAGATGTTATTACGAGGGGCGTTCAGAAAGTAATGCACCACATCGTTTTTCTCATGAGCTGTTTATTCAAAAAGCATGAAATTTGTATACAATATACATGGATATGTCATGTAAACATCGGTATTATTCAACATAATCTCCATCAACTTGTACGGCTTTATGCCAGCGCGAAACAAGTGCATGTATTCCTAGCCCGTACCAGATTTTGTCTTGATCATGTAGCCATTTCTTCGGTGCATGAATCACTCCTTCATCATCTTCAAACCTTGTCCCACGGAGTGCATCTTTAAGTGGACCAAATAGATGAAAATCAGAGGGTGCCAAATCGGGACTATATGGTGGATGGGGTAGTACAATCCAACCCAATTTGGTGATTGCTTCCCGTGTTGCCAGACTTGTGTGAGGTCGCGTATTGTCGTGAAGGAGAAGCAGGTCTGCTGGATTCTTGTGCGGCTGAACTCTGCGAAAACGTTGATTGAGATTTTTCAATGTCTTAATGTAAGCTTGCGAACTGATTGTCTCTCCTCTTGGCATCACGTCCACAAGAATCACATCTTCAATGTCGCAAAAGACAGTGATCATGACCTTTTCAGCTGAAGGAATTGTCTTGAATTTCTTTCTTCGTGCTGATTGCGGATGATGCCACTCCATTGACTGTCTTTTTGTCTCAGGTTCAAAATGATGTGCCCAGGTTTCGTCACCTGTAACGATCTTAGCCAAATAGTTCTCTCCATCAGCATTGAAACGCTCCAACAATTCAGAAGAAATTGCTTTCCTTTGCAATCGGTGGTCATTTGTGAGACTTCGAGGAACCCATCTTGCGCAAACCTTAGAAAATCCGAGAGTTTTTATAACTGCATTTGCACTACCAATGCTGACTGACAGCTGTAAGGCCAATTGTTGAGTAGTGATTCGCCTATCAGTAAGAATAATGCCCTCAGTGCATTTCAACATTTCTGCGTTGGTGGCTGTGGCAGGACGTCCACAGCGCGGCCGATCAAGCAGCTCCGTATCTCCACTTCCTGATTCTTTGATTCTCTGAACCCAGCGACTGACTGTACTCCTGTCGACTGCAAAACTTCCATACACATCACATAGACGCTTGTGAATGTTCACAATAGTTTCCTTCTCTGCAACGAGAAATCCTATCACAATTCGCTGCTTATAACGCAAGTTGCTAACACGCTCCATTTCAACGGTTTAGGGCAGCCGTATTATTTGGTCGGTTGAGGTGCAATTTGGTGCACACAATTGGCACATGCCATATTTGAAGTGTGCAAAATTTCATGCTTCTATCTTCATTATTAGCTGAGAAAAACGATGTGGTGCATTACTTTCTGAACGCCCCTCGTAGTATTCGGAAAACGTTTAGCGCACGTAGATAATAAAGGAGAAATGTTTTGAGCACAATCCCACTTGTCTGGAGGATAGTACTACACAGAACGTTCTATTTACATGACATGTGAACATGGCAGGGTAACTCTGATAAAATATTCACAAACGCACAATTCACCTCTTACAGTAGAACATGGGTTATCAATACACAAACCTAGGGAACGACGCATTGCCCTCTCTTTTTAAAGAAGATCTAAGGTATTAGCGTTCTGTAAATTACCTAGAGGAAACTGTAAGATAGAAGGAACAAACAGAAACAGCAATAATTATAAAAATTCACATTTAGTAGTTGCAATGAACACATATAATACAAGTTAGTAAAGCTACAGTTAACTGGTTTCACAAACTGGGAACCAAATACATATTTATAGGTAAATTGTAGTCACTTAAAAAAGAAAGAAAGAACGAATGAATGCCCACATTAGACAAACGACAAGAAAAAAAGCGATAGGCACATTTTACACAATAACAAAATTAGTCTCAAAAATTTGTGTTGCTACTCATTAGGTGTTCTGGGTACACCGGAATCCAATGAAGCAGATCTCTACACCGCCATAGCTGACATCCTCCTACGGCAAGATAACGCTAACAAGATAAATTCTCTTCTGGCGCCCAACTACTGCAAACTGATGTTCACAGCTCTGAACTTTGACACCAGCTCCGGAGATGCCATGTTCAATAGCCTCGAACAAGGTGAGTGTACATTCCTGTCGTGCCACCTTTTATTTGTTTGAGAATACGACAAGTTCTAATTTCATGCTCAGACGGCTGTGACCGGCAGGTAAATGTGGTTTTGGAAATGACATAGAAGTAAGTGAAAGATCTAGAGATTAGTTGATATGATGATTGGCTTCTGGACACCTTCTTCTAAGGTTGTCGAGACTGCCTTTAGAAACGATAAAGAAATTTGTGTAAAAATCTAGCAAGTAACCCACCAAAACATGGCAGGGAAAAAAATTAGTTATTCTCTTTTTGCTGCATGTCCAGATGACGGCATTAATTATCTTGTGGTCATTTCATTCATTTCCAACTTCCTTCAGAAGCAAATCAATGACACACAAACGGTGGCACAAAAGCATAGAAGCTTGTGGTGGATTTGGTGTTATAGATGTTATTATTTAATTTTATTTGTTTACCGAGTGAGGTCAGCTGTGTAGGTCCCTGAGTTTAGTAGTTGATGGTTAAGTATTTCAGAGAACCTATCTGCTACCACCATATGATCTCACTTGGCTCTCTTTTTTTTATTATTTATGTGACTACGTCTAAGTGTCTAGGGTAATGAATATATATTGTAGTGTAAGACAAATCAATACAAATACACTTTATTTCTAACACATAAATAGGACTGGGTCAATACAACAACCACATACAGACTAACACTCTATGATATATCTTATAGAAGTCTGGAGCTGAATGTTATGTACTAGGTTATAATACAATTTATTTGCCCTGAGTCAGAATTTTCTGAGTCAGGACCAACAACAAAATGAAATTTATGGTTTTATTTACATACAATTAAATAGCACAATGGATCTTCTGTTCATACAAATACTATTACCATCTAACTATATTTTGATATTTCTATAACTAATTGAACACTGGTAACTACTGGTGGAGTTGGGATGTTGTCATCATCCCCTTTCTTTCTTTTATTCTCTTGTGGAATGTTTATATATATATATATATATATATATATATATATATATATATATATATATATATATATATATATATATATATATATATATATATATATATATATATATATATATCAGTCTATTATTTTATGTTTCGTTAGTACAATAGTTGGATGAACTATTGAGTGCCAACACAAGGGCACTTATCTTTATGTTGTAAGTAGTTACGATGCTGACAATCTCCTATATTTCAAGGGTTGATTCGTGGCAGACAGCGTGTGCCAGCAAAGTTTCAATTGAATGACCAATCTGACACAGTTCCTGGTGTAGTGTGGAAGACAGCGTGTTTTAGCAAAATTTTTAATTTCTCTCACGAAGATAAATACACCAGGGTTCTGGCACTAGCTTAGTACCAGAAAAAAAAACCATGAAACAAGGTTATGATTCTTTATAACACATCTACAATCTCATTCCACAATTAATACATGATATAATTCAATAAAAGAAAAAGGGTCAGATCTCTCTCACCACCCCATTTCAACCATTTCCATCTGAGATCACAACTCATACCAGTGCACCTATTCTTTTTCCTACTGGCTACAACGCCTCTGTCACTTCGACAATGATCCTCTCCCAGAGGATAATGTGGGTTAGCCTTCCCACTGGTAACTGTGGAAATCATTTTAAGTTACACAATTCATGTCAGTTGTACTGCGTGTAAGCAACACCACAGGCCCTGCATAAGTCTGCTAGGGGACCCATGTACTTAGTCGCAAAATATTCCCAATAAAGCAGTATCTCATACACCAAATTTTGTTTTATAACAAGGTTAATAAATTCGTTCTTACCACAATTCAATGAAAATATCACAAACATATGTTGACTGACATCAGCATTAATATATCTTTAAGTTTAGCTTTGCCCCTGTTCAGACTGCCAAGGTTTTTCCTTCTTAGCACTACTGTTCTCAACGCAGCTTGCAGATTAACAATTTGTATCAAATGGCGACAAGCCTGTGAAAGCTTTCTGCCAATATCCCTAGACCGGCCCAATCACAGCGAGGGTCTAGCTATTCAATTCAAATTTAAAAAAAAAAAAAAACTCCAAACATATTAGGAGTGAGTCTGTAAAATATATTTAGCTTTTGAGCCCACCAATAACCTCCTTCCTATACTCCTACACTAACCAATCGGATTTGAATCACTCTAATGCCTCTTTTTTAAACTTGCGTTCCCAAAAAATATTAAAAATAGAATGAGCAAAAACAACAGTCCGTCCGTCTTATCGTTCGTAGATATATAGTATTATTTCAATATTAGGGTTATTAATTGGACTATTATGTATATTAAAACATATTATTGCTCAACAGACACTATCCTTACATATGATTTGTATGGCCATATTCATTGTCGTTTAGATTTTCAGTTTTGTCACTGTTAATCGTCAATTATAACTTTTTCACAAGTCGGCCATCTTCCCCCTCTCCTTCTCTATCATTTTTTTTAAATTCAAAATAAAACAACTTGTTTGGGTTACGTCAGAAATACACTACTAGGCAGGGAATGAGAACTGTCTGTGTGTATATACATTCTGACGGGTCCAACCGCGTGGATATATGCATGGCACGGCGTGTCGAGCGAAGAGGGGTTATGCAAGGCGGCGTTAATCTTTGCGTTAATACTTGCCGCAGTTTCGTGCCACAGATCGGGAAATTGTCCGGATTGCTACAATTAGTGGCGTTAAAGTTAAAATATTACGTTAATTCAGAGCAGCAGTTTTCGTGCCGCAGATCGGTCAAAACGATAATTGTTAGTCTCAAGGACGAAACTAGGAAAGCGCGTTAGATTTTTACGGCGGGATCATTTTCTAAGCCTTACCACTGCACAAAATTCAGCGCTCTACTGGCGTAGAAGACGAAGAGAGGCAAACACAACCGGGCGGGTTTAATTATTATTATAGGAGCAAAATCTTACTGAATTTAGCAATTATCTCACAGATTTCGCTACAAAGCTTCATCTGATGACCAATGATACTGTGGCAGTGCAGATATTTGTGTGCAGGTCGCGGCATCAAATAGTATCGTGTTACCGGGCTGTGTTTACTGCATCAATGAAAGAACGTGTGTGTGTCCGTCAGCTGATCGGGTCAGTTCAGTTAATGGTTGAGCGCAGGTATATATTTTGAAGAGCTCTAACTCTTGTACGTTTCTTGGTTCAAGTCGTTACAAGCCTGTCCGCCTGAGATGGAAATTCTTGACCTTCTTTTATTCTTTCTTCCCAGAGTTCGTTCGTACCCTTTTTTATGTTTTAGTGAAAAGCAATCTCGTATAATGGTTATGTCAAAGTATCCAACTGTAATATTCCAACGAAAACTCAGCAATGTAGAAAAATAATATATAGTTTATTAACGTGATTTGGAACAGCAATGTCATTGGCACAATAGTGAAATACTTATGTCTTTCTTACACAAAGTAGTGAGTATCCAAAAAAATGAAAATGTAAATCCACAGGAATAATTAATCTAATAGAGTAAAATACAAACTTGTCTACTTAAAAATACTTATTTAACTTAAAAAACTTGTCAAGTTAAAAACAACTTGTCTTGATAATCTCAAAGACGAAGTTCTGTAAAAATCCTCTCGCCTAACGAATCCTAAAATCTGTACAAGCCCTCTCAATCGCCCACGTCTCTTCTTTATATACAGCCCACTCTTTTTTCCCGCCAATTTTCACACGATGCTTTATTTTTCACACGATATCAAACATCTATATTTGATAACGCTTTTCTCAGCTTTTCGACTTTTTGCACACGACTCTCACTCTAGCAACGGCAAAAACCCAGATTTGCAACTTCTCCAAAAATTTTCCATTCAATAAACATGCACTTACTATTTTGTTGTTCTGGGACAGCTTTTCTCGAAGCCGTGAACTTTTCATGATACTGTATTTTGTGCACAAATGTCTTAACTGCTTTTAACGTTGTTATTTCTCATTTTATGTGGTTTTTAACACGTATTAATTGTAGTGTATGCCAAGCGGTCACAATACTTCACCTGGCGAAATGTAAGATGAAAATACTTATTTAGACTTACCCACGTGAATTCTCACTGATTTAAACTGGGAACCTTGCGAAAATGTTGCCATTTTTCCCCCCCCCTCCCCCCCCACCCCCCTCCCCCCACCCACACCCACCCCCCCCCCCCCTCACCCACACCCCCCCCCCCACCCTCACTCACCCCCCCCCCACCACCACCCCACCCCCCCCCCCCCCCCCCCCCCCCCCCCCCCCCCCCCCCCCCCCCCCAAAAAAAAAAAAAAAAAAAAAAAAACAACGGTACCAATGTTTCTAAAACAACCACAATGAAAAGATGGGGTTAACTGCACATTATTTCAATTGGCGTACCATTTAATTTGCATGCCGCGTTGCGCGACTTTTCCGTATTTTCCAGAAAATACACTAGGAAAAGATTGAAAATTTGTGGTAATTTTTTACTTTTCGCATATGTTACGAACGCGACACTAAGACAATTAAAAGGTTTAATGTTCATGCACATTTTATTGTAAATTGTTTTGTAAAATTATATAAATGTACATGTATTGGTAAAATGTTTTCTATTATCTTTTGAATGAAACCGCTTCGCTACAGACTACTAAAAGATTAATATATATTAGTACTACACTACTGAACTCACAAAAGCCAGCCACAAACATCAGACATGAGGTATCTGGGGAAGGTGGTTGAAGTAACAAGAAGAGACGATACGTCCTGGCCTCAAAACCCAGCCCCTTCAGACATGGGTAGCACTGTTGGAATTACAATGGTTTGGCCATGTCAGCAGAATGGGAGAGAATCTGGCTACCACGAAAAATATAGAAACTAAGAGCCAGGGATCCAGACCTCCAGGACGACCCAGAGTTCGCTGCGAAGACACAATTAGACAATCTCTGAAGAACCGTGGACTAGATTGGAACAATGCCAGGAGGAAAACAGCCGATGGGATAGTATGGCGCTTGCATCTCGCGTGCAGCCAAAGACTATACGCATCCCTTCATTTTGAATGCGTTCCAACGTTTCACATTGTTTTACTGACAGCGTAAGTATTTCCAGCCCATGCTCTTTAACCGACATGATTAGCTGATGATACCGGAGAAATAGCAATCTCTGCTACCGGTGCGCTGCGCTCATTGTATTTTAGGGCTGCCAGACCTCTTTTGCTGCCATCAATGGTACCTATACCTTGTAGCGGTATGGCAGCTTGTGTACCCTGACAACCGCTAGAGCTATGCCAGAGGGAGTTTTACTCTTGGTAGGTTCAACCAAGCTGGACTGGTCTGCGTCGGGAGGGTCAGACAAAAGCTCGTACCCTGGTCCTCCAGGTTGGGGGTTTTAGCGCAGGGCCGACACCCCTGTCTATGGAAAAAAATCACACATGTTACGGAAACGGCAACAAATGGAAAAACTTTGATGCGCGACGGATATCTGGAGTCTCAGGCTAGTATGATTGTAAGTGGTGAAAGACGAAAGGAAGCCATTGGCATGAAAACGAATGCCCCGACCGCTGAACCAGAGTTGGGGCATTGTTCGAAGGATGGCCGACGACCAAAGAAAGTGGAGTCACTTTGTTGCTACCCTACAAGACGCCAACAGGCGGGATGGCCACTGACTGCTTTGACGGTTGGCGGCTATGGATCAAAGAAGAAGACCTCTCCTGCACTTTTGTATGATGTGATCAACATGCTGCTTATACTATACCCCGCGATCAAGTGTTACTCCAGGGTACTTCATCTCGTCTTACCTTTCAATTTTCTGCCAATTTAGAGTAATATTTGGAAGGTCTTCTTTCACTACGGAACTGTTCAAAGAGCACCACAATTGCATGCCTTGTTGGGATTGACTTTAAAGCCAGTTTCCTCACACCATTTAAATACCTTATGTAGTGTTCCATGTGTGCTATTGACCATATCCTGTCAGACAGAGCCAGTCCTGTACATGAGTATGTCATCTGCAAAAGTCAATGTTCGTCCCAGCTTAGTTGGCAAAATGGTGGCTGCTTTTGCTGTGCAGATGATGAATGCTTTCTAATGACTAAGCTTTCACAAGCTAAGCTGTCAAGGATGAAACAGTGTTAGTAATTTCATAAGCATATCCCTTGTGGTGAATAATATTCTAAAAATAACATCAAATGTAACTGACAACATACACAAAAACTGACCAAAATGATTTTTGTCTTATGTACATATAGAAAATAAGGACAAAAGTAATCAAAGAAATCCCATACTTCAACCGAAAAGGAATAAACTATACCAGGCAAACACACATTAATCAAGATAATAAAGTGAAAATTTGATACGAAAAAAGGAACGATTTGTATGTAATATACATTAGAGGTGGTCCGATTGACAGAGTGTTTACAGCGCTGATGTCTCGCAACAAAGGTACCGGGTTCGATTCACCGTATCAACACGCTTCAGTCTACCCAGATGTAAATCGGTACCTGACTTTTCACTTGAGTTAGGCAAGGGAAAGGCAGCGAGGAAGGGGACTGGTCATCCCACCTCTCGATGCTGGACCTAGTATAGTGATGTCTCTAACACTTCACTCCTCTAAGGCAGTATTTGCTACGGGACTTTCTTTACCATTGTAACATTGGAATACAAGGGGGTATGATATTTTGCTTTATAATGTCAACAAATTACATTGACTTACTCAATAATTCGTGCATTCATTCATACATTTATTTCTTCCGTTCCCTTTTCGCCACTGTAAAGCGTGGATCCATCACAGTACCTGGTCCCCTTGGCGAAAGGGACATTACAAACAAAAAACATTCGTTTGCTATTACAACAGTGGTTTATGTAGCCAATTGTTTTACACATTGGGATTGTTAGCCCCATTGCACAGCCTCATATTACTCGCCTTTTACGACATATATGCAGAAACAGAATTCCTATTATGTCCACGCGGAGCATATTCATATATTTAAATCAATAGACAAGAACGTATTTTGTCCAACCGGAACAACTATATGATTAATTAAAAACCTAAAGAAACTATTCAAACATCGACAATAACTCTGTCAATCAATACCCTCTAGCTACCCCAAGAAACATAGGTCTTCAACAAACACATGCTTAGTTCCCCTGTCATGCGTCATCAGCTCAAGTTATTTCCATGTTTTCCTCATCATTTACACGTTTGTCTCCGGTTCTCTTCTCCGCGGGTTCCATGATCTACCTCTGCCTCTCCTTTAGAGTGCGAAGGTTCCAGGTGCCAATCCTAGAGATTTTCCTAGGCGAAAAAAGGTTTGTCGGCAAACCAAACTCCTTTCGGGTTTGTCTGGTTTGCTTCATGCGCCTACTTTTCAGAGGACCTTCCTCTGTCTTGGACGGTTGAGTTGATTTATATTCTGTATTTGACTTATCCATAAGGATTTGTGGTAAACAATTTTTATTTTTTTTTTTGCGGGATGGGGTAACAAGCCCCATGCCAACACTCCGTTGTCTCTTTTTTTTATAACATGCCGGGTAGGGTACAGTGTGACTATTCTTTGCTCCCCTGTCAGGCTCCGGTAACAGACGGCTGCATCAACAATAAAACTTTTATATATTTATATGACATGTTAATGGATGACGCCATCTTTTGTTTTCTTCTTAAGTTTTTTTTTCTTTTTTCATTTACAAATCAACTTATTTTGTAAAACGTGTAGACAATTGCACTTTATCTATAGTGTCAGCGAGACCTAGTAACAGGTATTTCTGTCGAGCACCCCAGGTCGTCTTAACAAGGGTGGAAGAGAAGGCACGTGTTACTTTCAAAACGAAAACTCAAGTGCCAGAGTTAGAGAGAAAAGAGACGAGCCTGTGTAGGTGTTAAATGTTTGTAAACATGAAAATCTGTCGGATTGCAAGTGTACTTCGATGTAAAGATTGCCTCTCTTATTTAACAGAGATTGACTATTGTGGTTCCAGACCGTTGCCGTTACGCAAAGAAATTGCAGAGTGCAATTAATGGTTGCAATAAATTCTCAAACTGAGAATCATTTATATATATATATATATATATATATATATATATATATATATATATATATATATATATATATATATATATATATATATATATATATATATATATATATATATATATATATATATATATGTGTGTGTGTGTGTGTGTGTGTGTGTGTGTGTGTGTGTGCGCGTGCGTGCGTGCGTGCGTGCGTGCATGTATGTATGTATGTATGTATGTATGTATGTATGTATGTATGTATGTATGTATGTATGTATGTATGTATGTATGTATGTATGTGGTAACAGCCCTCATTAACGCTGTATGAATTTATGTAAATTTACTTTATGTAGATTCTAATGATTCTCCTATATGCCATGTTGTATTTTATTATATCATGTCAGTACATATCAATGTATTTTCTGGAGAATAAAGATTCTGATATGTATGTATGTATGTATGTATGTGCATGCAAAGTGTGTGAGTGGATTAATGTCGCTAGGGTTGCGGAAATTTGAAGCAAAGGTTTTATGTAAATATGTCAGTATCAGTGCAACTGTAGGTTCTTACAGAATATGGAAACTTCGATGTAAAAAACACCCATTTTAAATTGCTGAAATGTTTTCCCCACCGTCTAATCTCAATTGTGCTCTGTCTACTATACCAAACGACTATTGTATTTGATGCTATATTTAATATCTCACTCTACTAGCTGTCAAAGTTTTTTATGGCAAACAAAAATTCTGATAAAACCCCCATGTAAAAACAACTATATTGCTCTACTTGAATGGTATTCCACACACATTTTGTAAATTTCAATAATTCTCATTTTTGGCAGGTTATATCATATCATTATATGCCAATGTCTTTTAGAAAGCTTAAAAAATTGTTATGTATGTGTAACACAAAGGTTCGATGTAAAAACACCCACATATAACTACTTGAGACGTCTTCAACACTTTATGTAAATTCTAATGATTCTCCTATATGCCATGTTGTATCTATTATATCATGTCTGTACATATTAATGTATTTTATGGAGAATAAAGATTCTGATATGTATGTATGTATGTATGTATGTATGTATGTATGTATGTATGTATGTATGTATGTATGTATGTATGTATGTATGTATGTATGTATGTATGTATGTATGTATGTATGTATGTATGTATTTATGTATGTATGTATGTCTTGTTTCCAAGATGGCGGCGTGGTAGGCCGCACTTTTGTGTTGTGCATTTCATGTCGTCGTTTTGGAGTCTGCATCTGTGGTAACAGCCCTCATTAACGCTGTATGAGTTTGTAGTGTGTTTGGCTCATGTTCAGGATTATTTTGCTAAGTGTTTTAAAGGTGAAAACATCAAGTGTGCCCGTCATGCGAGTTCGCTGTTTGTGTTGGTACCAAGTATCCAAGATGGCGGTTTTGTGATTTGTCAACCGGACTGCGTTTCAAAACATCACAAATTTAATGAAGGCTATTGTTACTGCTGTTATCAAATTTCGAGAGCCCATATTAATATCGCAAGTTGAAGCAATGCCTTATTATAATCATACATGCCCAATGAGGTAGACATGTATTGGTTCAACTTCAAGTTATTCGATCTATGACAGAAACATGTCAAGTCAGCTCGACCTGGCGGTTAGCGTTGAGGCTCCCCACGATAGTAAGTGGATATTCTTAACACCTATTATAACAACACCCGAAGAGATTGTTACATAAACAAGGGATATTTGTGATAGATAAAAACGAAAAGGTCTTTGAAACTGAACTTTTTATTTACAAAAAAATATATATTCATTTGTGAAGCCACTGGAAAGAAACAATGTTTTCGTTAGCAATGGCTAACTGGATACTGTCACCCCTCATTGTGAATGGAAGGATCCACTGACTTATTAATTTTGTACAATGCTGAAACAAGATTTGTAGCAGAGAAGAGACTTTTCCACGTCTTTGAGAGGTGTGTCAACTTGAAGCTCTCACATTAGTAAGTGGAAATTCTTATCATCGACTATAACAACACCCGAAAAGATGGCTACAGAAATTAGGGTATCAGTGAAAGGCGAAAATTAAACTTTAAGATTGACATTTTTATTTGTAAAGAATATATATCAGTTTATGAAGCCACCGGAAAGAAACTATAGCTTCGTTATCAATGGCAACCGGATACTGTCACCCCTCATCGAGAATGGAAAGATCCACTGACATCTTACTATGGTATGCGTTGCTGAAAGACCACAGAGCGGACATGTGTCAGATTGTGTGTCCAGTAGAATCGTGAATGTTTAGTTTTTGCTCATGTCCCAAAAGACGGTGACGGTAACTGAAGGCTGGAGACTTTTGATGTCAGCTTGTAAACTGTGTACGAATTGAATTCAACGGATTATGAATGTTTGCCGATTGTATCCTGGGCGGAGTTTAGCACACTTACGGACTCTAAATGATTATCCGATATGATATGGTGTTTTTATACTATATCAAGTACATGTTAATGTATTTTTTGGATAATAAAGATTCTGATTCTGTATGTATTTATGTATGTATGTATGTATGTATGTATGTATGTATGTATGTATGTATGTATGTATGTATGTATGTATGTATGTATGTATGTATGTATGTATGTGTGTGTGTGTGTGTATATATATATATATATATATATATATATATATATATATATCTATATATATATATATATATATATATATATATATATATATATATATATATATATATATATATATATATATATATATATATATATATATATATATATACATATATATATATATATATATATATATATATATATATATATATATATATATATATATATATATATATATATATATATATATATATATATATATATATATATATATATATATATATATATATATATATATATATATATATATATATATATATATATATATATATATATATATATATAACTGAATGGTGTAGAAATGTGGAAAATGAACGGGCAATTGGAAGAAAGAATTGATGCATTTGAGAGGTGGACGCATGGAAACATTAGGCGCTATTCATGGAACAGGAAGAAAACAAACAAAGAGATCATTGTGACATATTATGATAATAACTTTCAAATATCTATTTCGTTATCTACATTTTTCTTTCACCTGGCTTTCACCTACGCACGTTTTGTTAACACAAAACCCTCCTACACTCAGAGATCTGTCTCTTTTTCTAATTTAGCACGCCTATTTTATTGTCTGTTCTTTATTTCCTTAGGAATGCTTACCAACAGACCTATTTAGCTAACGTTGAGCCGGTTACCTGTAATTATAAAGCCAGCGATTGGAAATCGTCGTAATAGGATCAAACAGGGAGAGACGGAACGCGTAGAAAGAGGCGTCTATTTTAAAAGAGTCGTAATTTTGGCTCAGGAGAAGATAAGCTAATGTAGTAGTAACGTATTTTTCGTTAGACAGTGATCAGGGGAAATAATTTGAGTAGAAGGAGTAGATAATTTGGAACCATGGGTAGATAATCACAGTTACTCCCCCTGAATCCGTTCGTTTGGAAGGTAATTAAACACGGTGAGAATCGCCAGATCAAAGGACGGGCTTCGCTCGATTGCCAGAGTCTGCAAGCGGTAAAAGCGTCAATTTTCCCTCTGATTCGCAGATCGACCGAGGAATAGTCCGAAATCTGAGCGAAGGCGTTAAAAGTAACAAGTCTGAGAAAAGTTCTGAAAATTTAATATATATATATATCTCTGCCTTTAAACTCAATTTATCCAGTACCGACAGAATTTCAGAGAACAACTAGTTTCGATTTTCTAGACCATTGTTATAGTGGATTTCTTTGTATTTTCGATTTGGAGTAGTTCTAATTCTTTGTTCGCGGTAATTATTTTATTCACTAAGATTTTTCTGTGTATCTACACCTCACGGTAGAAGGGGAACGACCAATTAAGTAAGTAAGTATATTTCTAAGGGACGCAAATTTGTTTTGATCTGATATTACTTTCTAGTAAAAACATTGTTTTTTTTTTGTGTGTGTGGAAAAATATGCGAAATGAATTTCTTAAATAGAAGACTCATGCCAAAAGAAAAAGTTAAATGTTTTTTCAGGCAAATGTCAATTCTTGTCAAATGTATTTGTGACAGAGATTATGTAACATAGAGTACCTATATCTACACGTCCTTGCTTCCACCTGGATTGCACCTTGCAATTTTTACTCATTTTCAACCTAGACACATGGTCTATCGGTTATATTAGGACGCATGCACAAATATAAAAGACCTTTTCTGGTTAGTGCGCACCATATGGAACACGAAGCCACAATTGTACCTGGTCCCCACGCAGGCACCCTGCGTCAAAGCCACCATAGTAACTGGTCCCCGTGCAGGAAGCCTGAGTCAAAGCCACCATTCATGAGCTTTTGCGTTAATGGTTTCTTTAGCTCATTGTTTAACTTGATGAGGTTGCCAGCATCAAGTACATACTCATGTAAGTGGCCTCTCACCACATTTCATAAGTCAACAGTTATTCTACTCTGTCGTTGTTTCCTCTGAAAACATATTAATATAGAAAGGAACTGTCTGAACAACAAATTGTAATCGTAACCGATAGGCTGGACTATAGTAGCTTCTCAAATCCAGGGACAAACTCTATCTTTTCACCAACCCACTAGTGAAAATCTATCTGTTTACCTTATCTCGCACTGAGTCATCACCTTTGTCAGTTCTATTCAGACGGGACCTAACATTGTTCTTAATCCCCTATCGGAAATTTACGACAGTATTTTATAACGGAGTTCATTTTCACTTTATTTTTCAATTCAAAAAGAATTAGCAACATTGCCTTATTCACGTCAGATACGAACATTAACAAAAGAACAATACGTTCTCTTTAGCTGTAAAATAAAATATGCGGGGGAAGCAGCAAGTAAACAATAAAAACTCTTAGTAAAAACAGAAAGGGGCGACACCATTGCTTGAACACAATAAATGACAGAACATACTTCTTCTTTCACTTGTCAGTTCCCCAAGAAGCTTAGGCCATCAGTAAACTTACACCACGTCTTCCTGTCCCGTACCATCCGCTCAAGGTCTTTCTATGTTTTCTTCATCCCCCTCATGTCTGTCTCCTGTTTTCTGTTCCATATGTTCTTTGGTCTTCCTCAACCTCTCTTATCTTGGGGATCCCAGAACAAGGACTTCCTGGTAATGCTATCAACAGGTGTCTCAATATGTGTCCTTTCCATCTCCAACGTCTTCTTCTCATGTCTTGTTCTAAACAAATAAAATAAATAGGTGACCTCAAAATGGAAGGAATGTTGAACACAGAAAGGCTTAGAACAGCATGGATGTACTTCTGAATTTTTTTTATACATATTCTTCTTAGAATCTTAGCCCCTGACTGACATAGCAGTCAATGGTCATCACGCCTAGTGGCGTCTTCTAGGCAGCAACAAACTAAACTGTCCTCATTTTGCTCGTTCTGTGGCCCTGTTTTGTGCCATGCCCCAACTCTGATTCATGCTTTGCATCTCAGCTTCCACTGTTCTTCGCCAGACTGTCTTTGGTCTGCCTATAAAGGGTCCATAGCATAGCAGTTCTGGTGATGGTGTCAGGGTCCCATCTGAGGACATAGCCAATCCAGTTCCAGCGTCTGCCTGCAATGATGGTGTGCATGCCTTTTTGACAGCACAATTAATACATATAGCCTGAAAAAAGACGCGAAATCAGTAATGCAGCATGAGAATAGAACCATATTTTTACTGACTCGCGAATCTCACAAAAGATTTTGCCCGCGTCCGTATCCGCCACCTAGCGGTCGCTTATCTAACTAACAGTCAAGACCATTAATCCAATACCATAATTACTGCTGTAAGTACGTCGGTCGGTCGGTCACATCATGCACACCATCATTTGCGTACTTTTCTGTTTTCGAGAGAGTACATTAACTTTCAAGCACAGCTAAGGGGTGCAACTGTGGTTGAAAGTTAGACAATAATTGTATTGTTTCTCTTATATGTACTGTCCCGAAAATAGAAAAGTGCGCAAAAGACGGGGTGCATGAACAGTTTGATTATGGAACAACACAATTGATAAACAGTACATGAATTGGAGACAGGAAGGTGCGGAGATGCAGATTAAATCAACAGAAAATCAAGATACTCTTCTTTCCAGTTTCATTCGGGAAACGGATTTAACCCTTCATTTTCTTTAAAAAAAAAACCTTAAAATGTAAGTTTTTGATTGTTTATTCAAGACAATATTTTCGCTACAAATATCTAATGACGGTCGCCTGCAATGAAACGACCACAGTAGTAATAACACCGTCTGTAATACATGTAACAGAAACAACTCACTATAATTAAAAACCTGTCAATTTTGACGGGTTATTGCTAGTTTTACATATTCCCAAATGTGGAACAAAATTTCGGCACTAGCCACCAACCGCTCGTGTCCGATATTTCCGAAATCCGTACATTGATAAGAGGTTTTACAATAGAATTATTTGTTTATGTTTGTATGATGCGTATATGTATAGTTATATAATACATACACATAACACAGTTAAAATATACATACACGCCTTTTTAAACAGTCGTGCACATAATTACAAAACCAGTTAAAGATGTTCTTCCACAATTTATTTCTCATCTACGAAACAACTTTGCCTATAATTTTAACGTATTCCAAAGGGTCACAGCGACATTATTAATGTGACACATTATATTATGTAATTGTTTTTCTAGTGGCCGAAAGGGAAACTTGAACCAAAGAATTCTGTCCCACAATTCAGTTGTTATCACTGACAATGTTCAGTGACTTCTGTCTCATCTTCAAGATAAAATCTGGCATTGCAGCCACCGCAGTAGTCATCTCTGTAGAAGCATTAAGAAAAACCAATATATTTAAAAGCGCATTCATATCGCAATCAAAGCAATCAAATATTCAAAGCGCAATCAACACATATTTACCAAGACAATCAGAATTTGAACCGCGTGAAATAACACAAAAAACTACAAGAAAAGCAAAAGAACAAAAAATAATAGCACTTTGTGTACAGCATTCGTATATATATATATATATAGCAATTAAAGTGAAAACGTAATGAGGGCCAGGTTTACTATTATTACACGTCTGTTGTTTTTCTGTTGTCTAGTTTTCTACTTCTTTATTTCTTACGAGTGCCTTAAAACATACCTTTACGTTTGTCTAATATTTATTTACTGTTTACAGGTCTCGGGTTTCCCTTCCTTATGTGTTATAAAAATTACTATTATTACCAATTGCACTAAAAGGAGAAGAAATAATAATTTGTTCCTACTGTTGCGTGCATATTTTGACGCACATATTACAAAAATCGATATGGCTATTTAATATGGAAAAGATATAGACATTCATTCATTTGTGTATGAAAATGCTGTCTATAGTAAAGCTAGATAACTCATGATTGATTTACACTTTTGATCATAGGAGTAATCGTTCTTGATATTGATTCGGCGCATGGATATGACACCCATGTCCGTACTTATTTGTTAGGGCCAGAAAATATATTAATTTGCTTATTATGTTTATGGCCTGAATTCATATGTATTACATATTATTAGTACAAGTAGAATCAGTCCTATATTGTATATTTTTGATGGGTAGGCAGGACTATATTCTTGTTATGCCGCTCTAGCGGAAGTATGAATTGTCTTGACAAGTCGTGATGAGTTCCGAGGTACCGTTTACAATGGCGGTTACGCATTTTCCAGGGCTGGTATATTCTTCAGTAAAAATGATTTACGAAGTGGTTTTTCTTCTGTAGGAGATTGTGTCTTTACTAGAGCTTGTGTTAGAGACTCTCCTAATGTACGGTACCATGTATGATTCGGACTCCAGGTAATGCCAGTCCCTATTTTTGATGATCTCCTGTCGGTTAGACCTAGCTGGAATTTTGTGCTTCGCAACGCTAGGGTCATGGTTGTATCGACAAAGATGACGGGCTTCCATACAACAATTATGTCTACGTGAAGTAACTGGATTACTGTAGAACTGTATGGAGAAACTTTAGGAAATCATTCATATGTATTTCGAATTAACTTTGGCTTATATATATACCTTCCTGTGAGCGAGCCAGCGACAACTCAGGAAGGCGGCCATGTTACATTCCTGTCATCGTATTTTTGAATCACTGTCCAAAGAACGGGGCATGTATCTTACTATTCGGACAGTGGCAAGGAGATCTCAGTTTTGATAGAAACTCCTTCCAAGGTTTCATAATATGATATAAACTGTGAACTTAAAGCAACTTTAGTTACTTACCGATCCGCCTTCACTGACGCGCTTAGTCAGATAGGGGATGCGGCCATTATGTATCATGACATTGGAAGCTATTGATGTACTACCTATTATTTATGAATGTGTCATGACATGGGATCTACTATGTATGCCTGCAAATTGATGTGTCAACATAATACCCATGATTTACTCGTTATGTCCCAGTGTGTGCGTCTAAATAAACTGTGTAAACAAAGATTCCAGCAGTCTGCATTGGTGCCTTGTAGACACAAGTGTATGAGTGATTAGATTGGTCAGAACACGAACAGTACACCATTCGCGTTAATCACACTCTACACTTCTACTCCATATATACACCATCCTGCGTCGGTTGAATTGACCAAGTTTAGGGGCCTGCTTCCCCTGGAGCCTTAGAGGGAAACTACTGTTTACAGCTGCCTTTGCCTTCCCTTACTCAGGACTAGGGTGAGTTACCCATTTACAGCTGGGTAGACTGGAGCATGCCTGATCTCAACAACTCTGTACACTACAATGGACATATACAGTAGTGGCACCACAAACAACATGCTACAGTGATTGATAGTGGAGCTTTACAGAAGAAAGAGATCTCAGTAACACCATACACCCCAATTTACACAGATGACTTTATACACAGAACTTTACACTTACATTCTATTGCATAAACTACAACTGGATGACTAGTTATCACTAATCACATTAAACATACACACACATATATATATATTTATATATACATATGTACAGATGTGAATGTGTGTTTGTAGGTATACATATACATATAAATGCCGTCCTTGAGTATAGCTACATATTACCATATAACATATACGCCAAATAGTTTAATCTTGTTGTCTTTCTTGACAAAGTCAAATTTTTGTGTTTCAAGACATATAAAGGAAATTATATGTTTGTCGTATTCTATGTTAAATGACCATGTCAAAAAAATTACCATATAAACCACATATGCAAGCGAATGTAATGCTTTGTACAGACGTCCTGCAAGGGGACTAGCTAAATCGGTAATCCCTTGCTCCATAAGGAGCGCAAAGGAACATGATAGTGATGATGATGAGGTCCTTGTAAATATGCAATTTACCTGCAAGTTGCTCCGGCAAAGCTAGGGCATTTAGCAAAGTGACAGGGAGCCACGAAGCATTGTACCTCTTCTTTTTCTCCGCAATCTGGCATCCACACGCGAAGTCGACAACAGCATGATAGGATTGTATGAGTGAAACACATAAAGTTGTGTTATTAATATAAATATGAACATTAAAAAATTCAAATCGTACATTTGATATGTGGTGAACAGTTAGTCACATGACAGATACAGTCGTAGAAGAGTGAAGTGTTAGAGACATACTACGTCTAGCTTAGAGACGTGGGGTGCCAAGACATCTTTCTCGCTGTCTTTACCTTATTCCCTAACACAAGAGCAGAGTCAAGGACCCATTTTGGTAGGCTGGGACGTGACGTCGGCGTGTAATCAGTCGCTCTTGTCAAATCACTGTTGTTGGAACAATGAATCCATTGAGAAGAACACACTGCCTTGGAACTGTGATCTGTTAATTCATACCTTTCAGTTCTTTAAGAAGCATGGGCCTTCAAGAAACAAACGTCACGTCCTGTCACGTGCCATCACCTCAAGTTCTTTCCATGTCTTCTCCATCGTTTTCAATTATGTCTCCAGTTCTATTTTTTCTCCATCTCTGCTTTTCTTACATTGAGAAATCCAGAACAAGGACTGCCTTGTCATGCTATCAACAGATTTCCTCAGTGTGTGTCCCATCCATCGCCATCGTCTTCTTCTCATGTCTAGTTTCACTAGTACTTGTCTCCTTATTATCAGTTCCAAATAGCTGTGATACCTGACATTAACAAATCGCAAGTAACTTAAAGGTTTAGTAATGGACAAGAACAGAATCACCTTTAACGGTGAGACTTTAAAAAAAAATAATTTCACTTGACCACCTAACCTTTGCCTTTCTTCCTTTCCGTACTGAAACTTTTAACCACTCGACTACCTTTATTGGTTCCCGGGGTTTTCAGAGGAGACAACGACAGAGTAGAATAACTGTTGACTTATGAAATGTGGTGAGATGCCACTTACATGAGTATGTACTTGATGCTGGCATCCTCACCAAGTTAAACAATGAGCTAAAGAAACCACTGATGCAAGAGCTTATGAATGGTGGCTTTGACGCAGGCACCCTGCACGGGGACCAGTTACTATGGTGGCTTTGACGCAGGGTGCCTGCGTGGGGACCAGTTACAGTGGTGGCTTCGTGTTCCATATGGTGTGCACTAACCAGAAAAGGTCTTTTATATTTGTGCATGCGTCCTAATATAACCGATAGACCATGTGTCTAGGTTGAAAATGAGTAAAAATTATGTGTAAAAAGAAAAATATAAAAATATAGATAAAGGAGCGCACTTAATGAAGAAGAAAGGGGACCATTTCACTACTTGAGAAAGTTCACTTTCATTAAACGCATCCCTAGTATGCTTTGTGTTTTCACACGCACTGTATGTGCGTATGCGCGTGTGATTGTATTAGATCATTCAGGTCTTAGTTCTGTTTTATTTGATTCTCAAAATAAAATTTACAAAATGTAATAAAAAGCTTACAAGTATCCGTAAGTAAAAATCATTTCTTTACTTTTTACTCGTCTCCCCTTAGAACCCGATTTACCAACTGTACATTTGCCTATGTAGTTTAAAATCAAGGACGTGGAGATGTAACGCTCGCTTACTAACTGCGAAAGTAGACAGACCGAAATAATTCTGATCACGTCATATAATAACGTTATGACTCTTTGCCACGAATAAATCCCATGTAAGACCGGAGATAGTGACATGCACCCAGGACCGACTCTGATGAGCCGTCATTGTCCTCGTGGACCGTGGAGTTCAACGACGATTATGGTTGCATTATTTATTATAATACACAGAAGGTTTCACAGAAGAATTTAAAGACAACGATAAACAGCTTCAAGAGTTGCATGTTATGACAAGACGAAATTTGAATATATTGTGGCAACAGAAACGATTGAAGAAGAAATACATAGATGACGACAAAGAGAAAAGATACTGGACACCATGACATCATGACATAGAATGATGTTCATAAGAGAATTGAAAAATAGTACTGGAGACAGGAAGATACCATGAGACATGATCTCCTATGCCACTAGCCATAATACGTGCAGAAGAAGAAGACTGTATATTATCGAATAGTATCATATAAACCACAGTGACGTTATATATCATATCATTTTCATGGAAATCTGTACCAACCTGCGGATTTGGCAAAGCCTGCAAAGAAGACAATAACGCACAGTGCAATCAAAACCTTCATTTTGAGACGATCTCAAACGACAATAAGCCCTGAACTACAACTGGTCCAAGCATTGCACATTTTATAGGCCCCAAAAAGTGCCTGTGTAAATGTTGTTACAACTTATTAACGCAGTCCTGAAAAATTATTTTTTGAAATTGATCACCAAATCGATTAGCAGCTGTGCTGTCATGAGTCTGCTGATTATGTAAATTACGAAACAAGAAAAAAAGTATGACGCTATATATTATAACCTTTCCTTACGCAATAATCAAATCCCTGCATAGATGTTCATGAGTTTTTATTTGTACCGTTGTACGTTTGTGCCAGTAGTTTTTTGTTTTTCAGTCTATAGTTATGATAGGAGGATATCATTTATGAACTTACTGACTGAGCAAATATTTGGAGTATCAACCGCATGTTGATTTTTGCCGTCTGCGCTGGGAATTGAACTACTTTACTTTGGTTTTTTGAGTTAGAAAAATACGTATGTGGATACTGGACACACAATGGCAGAATGGTGTTACTAAAGATGAGAGCAAAGCCATTCGACATATCAGTCTTACAAACTTATGCACCAACTAAAGATCACAGCGAGGAAGAAATAGAAGAATACTATGAAGAGCTACAACACACACTTAAACCAGTCAAATCTACAGATGTGTTGATAGTAATGGGTGATATGAATGCAACAGTAGGAAAGGAAAATACAAGAAAATAGTAGGACAGTATGGATTAGGGACAAGAAATGATAGAGGAGACAGACTTATCCAGTTCTGTGAAGAAAACCAGCTGGTCATATGTAACACCTTTTTTGAACACCACCCAAGGAAATTATACACATGGAAAAGCCCAGGAGACGTAACACAAAATCAAATCGACTATATCATGATGAAACATAGATTTAAGAACAGTGTCACAAGTGCAAAGACACATCCTGGCGCCGACATAAATTCAGATCACAATCCAGCCGTCATCAAAGTAAATTCTCTTCTTCTTCTTCTTCCGTCCTTAGCCAACGACCGGCAAAGCAGTCAGTGGCCATTACGCCTAGTGGCGTCTTAAGGGCAACAGCGAATGGATTTTCTTTGCCGTTGTTCCCATCACGCCTAATGGCGTCTTTAGGGCAACGACAAATCAATCCGTTTGTCGTTGTTTCCGTAATCAAAGTGACTGGCAAACGGGTGATCAGCCCGTTGGGCATCAAAGTAAATATAAAGCTGAAAAGAGCTGGAAACAGAAGACAGGACGAACCTCAGACAGAAATATCAGCGCTGAAACAACCAGATATAAAACAGAAATATTTAATCGATGTCAAAAATAAATATCAACAGTTATTGACAGAAAGCATGGAGCAGTATAGAAGAGAAAACCCAGAAGAAAAAGCAACCGCAAAATGGGAATGCTTAAAAACAAGCATACAATCAGCAAATGCAAATTTACCTAAAAAGGAGTCTAAGAAAAATCAAATTTGGATGACAGATGACATCTTGAATAAAATGGCAGAAAGAAAGAAAGCAAAAAACACTCCAGAATATAAAACAATAGACAATGACATACGTACTATGTGTAGAGAAGCAAAAGAACGGTGGATAGAAACAAAATGCAAGGAAATAGAAGACTTGGAAGCAAAGCACATGACAAGAGATATGCATGAAGAAATAAAGAAATTATCAAATCGGTCGCGGTTTGCACAAGGAGGAAGCTGTATCAAGAACAAAAATGGTGTAATATTACTTGATGAGAAAGACATCAAACAGATGGGCAGAATACGTAAAAGAACTATTCGAGGACAACAGAGGTAAAAAACCATCACCAGATTCTAATGAAGGCCCAAACATTCTCAGATCAGAAGTAGAGAATGCCATTCATATGATACAAAAAGGAAAATCAGCAGGCATGGATAACATAAAAATTGAAATGATAGAAGCTCTGGGGAGCTTTGGTATAGATACAATCATAGAAATATGCAACGATATATACAATACAGGATATTTACCACACGACATGAAGACATCAGTTTTTATAACATTGCCCAAAAAACCAAATGCAACAGAATGTTCAGACTTCAGAACAATCAGCCTGATGAGTCATGCAATTAAGATACTGCTCAAAATTATACAGGAAAGAATAAAAAGTAAAGTAGACAGCGAAATCCAAGAAGAACAGTTTGGTTTTAGACGGAACAGTGGAACAAAAGAGGCAATATTTTGCCTAAGAATATTAGCAGAAAAATATACAGAGGTCCAAAAAAGTATGTATATGTGCTTCATTGACTATAAGAAGGCTTTTGACAAGAGTCCATCATGAGAAAATAATTGAATGCCTCAAAGACATAGGTATTGATGGAAAAGATATAAGAATACTCAGTAACCTTTATTGGGAGCAAACTGCCACAGTAAGATCGGGAAGGAATTATTCACCATACATAGACATAAAAAGAGGTGTCAGACAAGGTTGTGTGCTGTCCCCCTGCCTATTTAATTTATACACCGAAAAAATTTTCAAACAGATACAGGACATACCAGGACTGAACATCAGTGGAAGGTCAATAAACAACCTTAGATATGCAGATGATACCGTGTTGTTTGCTGAAAGCGAACAGGAGTTACAAGAACTAGTGAAGCAAGTGAACAGTATAAGTCATGAATATGGACTCGACATTAATATTGAGAAAACAAAAACTATGATAATTAGCAAAACAGACGATAAACCCACATTAAAGATAAGCGTAAATGGGAAAATCCTGGAACAAGTCAAGAGCTACGTATATCTTGATCATATAATAACAGAAGATGGCAGATGTGAAACAGAAATCAAGAAGAGAATAGGAATGGCCAAAGCTACATTCAACAACATGAAACATATACTGACATCCAAACAGTTATCTCACAAATTAAAACTGAGAATCATAAAGTGTTATATATATTCTGCATTTCTGTATGGTGCAGAAACATGGACGATGAATAAGCATTTGGAAGAAAGAATTGAGGCTTTTGAAATGTGGATATATAGAAGAATGGGGCGTATCTCATGGAAAGAGATGAAAACAAATAAGGAGGTCCTAGAAAATCTAGGTATGAAAAGAGAACTAATGAGGGAGGTCAAAGTTCGGCAGCTAAAATACTTTGGCCACATAGAAAGGCATAACACTTTGCAGAAGACCATAACAGAAGGGAGAGTTGAAGGCAAACGTGCAAGGGGAAGACAGCGCTATAAGTGGGAAGATAAAATCAAGAGATGGACAGGAAAGAGTCTATCGAGTGCACCACCAAGACAAGAGACAGAAGACGTTGGAGATCCATTACAGCCAACCTTCGTTGTGGAGATGGCTACTGATGATGACGATGATGACTTTGGTTGCAGTTTCCAAATTCACTTCTGGTAACTTTAAGGCTGCGAAAGTAACAGTTTTGTTGTGTAAAAAATATTGTACTGAATTCCATAGTTCCACTTTCACTTCGATGCCGTGACCGCAGTTTCACCAAACATTTGAAGTCACCTTGTTCTTGTCTGTCCTTTCAGACCCAATTGTTTCAGTGGATCATATTCTGCGGCGACAAATAAAACTCTTGCACATAGATCTACATCTATGACTTCCGTTATGAAACCCTCATTTCTTAACTCTTTGACCAAATCATTACATTTGGCCATTTTAAAAATGGCAATATGACACTTGGTAGTCATGACTCAAGTAGGCCCGCCCTCCTTAGAATGAAACGGAAAAAAGGAAGGAACGAAACACTTGGCTGACTGGGGAGAACACGTCTGATGATCAGATTTCCTTCTGTTGTAACGCTCAATATAGAGTTTCCTATTATCTTATTCGTTGTGCCATGCTCCTGGATCTTGTTCAACCACGATATGACCTCTTCTGCATGTCATACATTTATGTTAGTGGTTTGTCCAGGAATGCTGTACCTATATCTAGAGACTATCTCTTAATTATACCGGTTTCAAATTAAATTTTTCTTCCGCTGTAAAATTAATACGAACCTTTGTCCACTTTTCCCTTTTGCTAAAGGAAATCCTCTTATTGCACGTTTCAACCGGTATACTTCTTCTTCCTCGTTCGTCCTGAAAAGGACGTTGGTTGCGTTGTCCGTTTACAGCGAAGCTACGGTATTTGCGCCTTTCAGCCGACACATCCGACTTCCGCACGGCATTTTTTGGGACCAGGTTTGCCTTCCCTCTTCGATCCCTACTCCTCAGCCAGGCTGCAGTGATGCAGCCTGTTTCCAGGACCACCACGTGGAGGTGGAGTAGGGTCTTGGTCAGCTCTGGTTCGCTGACCCTGACGCAGGCAGTCAAGCTATGGGTCGCTTACTGCATTCCTCACTTTTGATGCGTCTTGGGTCCCAACCCGTATACGAATACCTTTCTAATATCACAACTGTTATTCCCTGGTGTAAGATTATTCTTTTACGGATTTAAAAAAAAAAAAATTGGTTGGTGCATAACGTTGGATGATGTTTATATGTATTCTATTTTTGACTTTTTTCAATGTTGATCTTATATTTCTGGGTTCCATTACTTCCCATTCTATGAGTGCTTTTTATGCTTTCTTAGACAGCATTAGAGCCACTCTATCACTTTGGTGGTTACTTTCTTCCTAATGTCTTGAGGACAGCACCATTTCTCGTGTCATCAGCTTCTTCCTTCCTATGCCCTTCCATCTTGTCGCCCAGAGTCCCGCGATATCTGTATTTTAATTCTTCGTTATCACACATCTTTCCCCTGCTCGTGTACGAAATTTCCAGCTGCCAATTCTGGAGATGTTCCTAGAACAAAAAAAGTGAGTCAGCAACCCAGACTCCTTTCTATCCATGCTGTTTATTAAAGATGTTGTGGTTTAAAATTGTTTACAGGATGAAATATCTGGCTCCATCCCCAACCATCCTAAGTCGCCTTTTCACAACATACAAGGTAGGGAACGGTGTTACTATTCTCTGCTCCCTTTTCAGGCCCCGGTAACACTCTGCAGTAGTGGTCAAACAATGGCCAAACTTAGAGAACGAACGAACTTTATTTTCAAAGGGTTCAGAATTGGGAGCGCAGGCCCGTCTAACATTCTGCCTTCTACAATAATAAGGGTATTCAAAGGTATCAACCTTCACTCAAGATTACTCTTCGATATAAATAGCACGATGGATGGGTGT
This sequence comes from Oreohelix idahoensis, assembly GCA_024509875.1. Taxonomy (NCBI): domain Eukaryota; kingdom Metazoa; phylum Mollusca; class Gastropoda; order Stylommatophora; family Oreohelicidae; genus Oreohelix; species Oreohelix idahoensis. Next base: position 31,883 of record JAMPIV010015362.1, read on the forward strand.
GAAAAAAAATCGAAAAAAGGTAATTCGTCTTACGAGGACAAAAGATAGAGAAAATAGCCAACGTTACGACCACAAGGCCTTCGTCAGGGAAAGGAAAGAAAGTAAAGGCTAGATAGGACACATAAGAACCTAAATAAATATAAAAATTAATATAAAAATTAAACCATGGTACTTCCCTGAAGAAAACTTCCCGCAAATGGGCTGGTGTGCCCGGAAAAGGAAATGACTGTCACCACCGGATGTATACAATACATACTACGAAACTAAAAAACGAAACTGAACAATAAACTACCCAAACGTAATATTAGTGGGGACTGGAAATAGAAGAGGACAGAATGAGTTGGAGATAAATAAATATGAAATAAAAAAATCAAGACATATTAAAAACAGTGTATATAATATTCATACATATTATTAGAAGGCGGAAGAAAAATAGAAAAATAGGATAAGAGTGGAAAGAGTCAAAATGGAACAAGAGAGGAAAGGAGGGGGGGGGGGGAATGGGGGGAAGGTGACCTCAGACAAAGGTGTGCAGAGTGTTAAGACCGGCTGGTTTTAGACACCCCATGCGGTGGATAAGACGGTTCTCAAGCTGTTCTCGGCTAGCAGTGTCAGAGGAGCAGGATCTGATCGCCGTGACCTGGATGTCGATGGGACCATGATGTTCAGGACCATTAAAGTGTATGGCAACTGGTGTGGATTTTTGCTGAGCGATGTCATTCAAGTGCTGGCTGAATCTGTCCCCAAGTCGTTTGCCTGTTTGGCCAATATAGGTTATGCAGCAACGTTTACATATGATCGTGTAAATGACATTACGCAACTCACACGTGAAGCTACTGGTGATGGTGTACGTAGCCTCAGGAAAAGACACTTTGTTGGTTGAGATGACATACTTGCACGTGTTGCATTTTGTCCGACCACAGGGTAGTGTGCCAAACTGAGTGGCATTCTTCTTTGGAAGACGGCTGCGAACAAGAAGATCCTTCAAGTTCTTGTCGCGCCTATATGCCACCAAAGGTGCTTCACCGAAAACTTCCTGGGTCACAGACTCTGCTTGGAGGATAGGGAGATGGCGGAAAAGGATCTGTTTGACTGCAGTACTGTGAGGGTGCTAGGTCAAGATCAATTTGACTCTATCAGAAGTGGGTTTATAGTGAGGTTTGAGGGCCTCCTGACGAGAGATGGGGAGCACACGTTGGAGGGCAGAGGTGAGAACATGTTCCGGATAAAGTCTGCTACGGAAGAAATCCAACATCTCATTGGCTCGGAAGTGGAAGTCATCATCGTCTAGGCACAAACGGCGGAGGCGGAGAAGTTGTGAGAATGGAAGGGAGTCACGACAGGCCCAAGGATGAGAAGAAGTATACAGAAGGAAGCTATGGGCATCTGTCGGCTTGTAGTAAACTGAGGTATTAAGGCCGGAAGGTGTTATAGTAATAGTAATGTCAAGAAAGTTGACAGATACTGTGGAGATGAGGGAGGTGAACTTGATGGTGGGGTGGAAATGGTTGACAAAGTCGATGAAGCGGGATAAATCAGTCTCGGACATATCTGTGAGACCAATGCCATCATCGATATATCTGCGGTAAAACCCGGGGAAAGGACCGGAGTATTGTTGCCATATCTGATGCTCCAAGTGGCCCATGAACAGGCAGGCATAGCTAGGACCCATCTTCGTTCCCATGGCAACACCACTGATTTGGTCGAAAAACGGACCATTGAATTCAAAGGAATTAAGTTGAAGGACCAGTTCAGCAAGACGGAGAAGAGTGTCAGTGGATATAGAAGGACAAGAGCGCTAGTCAAGAAAAAACCGAAGAGCTCGGAGACCATCAGAGTGAGGAATTGAGGTATACAGAGAACAGACGTCTAACAAGAAAAGGCGGTAAGAGCGGTCTGCTGAGAGTCGGATAGAGGAGAAAGTTAAAAGAGCATGATTAGTGTCTTTGACAAAGGAGGGAAGATTCTCAATGATAGGCTGGAAAATTCTATCTAGGAAGTCAGAAATGTGCTCAGTAGGACAGGAACAGGCCGAGACAATAGGTCTGCCAGGGTTGTCGATCTTGTGAATTTTGGGGAGCATGTAGAATACAGGCTTGCCCAAAGAACTATCATGAATCCTAAGATGAGATGCTTGGGGAGGAAGAGCATTACTGGTGATGAGCTGTTTGATAGTGTTGTGTACAATGCGATTGTTGGAGACAGTTGCATCGCTGATCCTGGACCTGTAAAAAGAACCATTGGTAAACTGGTTTTTACCTTCACTTAGATATAAGTCCTTCCGCCAGACGACAATGGCTCCTCCCTTGTCAGCCGGTTTGATGACAATGTCGTCTCTACGGCGAAGAAGGGAGAGAGCACGGGACTCTGCAGAAGTGAGATTGGAATAATGCAATCTACGAGGGCAGAGCTGCTGAATGTCATGGATGGTGTTCTTGATATACAGGTCAAAGGCATGGGAAGCCCCAGGTTTAGGTGTAAAGGGAGGTTTCGTAGAGTGAGTAAAGCGTGCGAAGATGTCGGATTCAGAATGACACTGCGGAGTGCTGTCTTCCTCTCTAAAATGGAACTTCAGCCTCATGCGACGGTGAAACCGATGAACATCCTGGAGGAGATTATATGGGTCTAGGGTCGGACGAAGAGGAACAAATTTTAGGCCCTTACTGAGAACAGAGCGTTCTCCCTCAGAGAGCTGCATATCAGAGGGGATACAAACTACCTGAGTGCAGGATGGAGTGGAGGATGGAGGGGCAGCTTTAGGGGTAGGGAGGAGACGGGATAGTTTATGATGTTTAGTAGTGGAAAGGGACTCATGCAGCTGCCGGTTCAGTGTGTGGATAGTGTTGCGTATCATAGAATAGAAAGGGAAGTTGTTGGAGGTGAGACAACGTAAGTGAAGCAGAAGCTGTGACTGTTGGACACTGAGATCTGATAGAAGGCGGGAGTGACTGGCAGCCTTTAAGCGCATACGTTGAAAGCCACATCTGGTTTCAATTCGTTGTAGGAGACGTTGTTCCCTTGGATTGAGTGTACCAGCAGATGGATGAAAATTGGAAGAGAATCAATTGGGAAGAATTCTGTCCTCTTCTATTTCCAGTCCCCACTAATATTACGTTTGCCCAAAGACTGGCATCCTCATCGTGTTAATGTGGCCGGGGTCAGTTCAGTTAATTGTGTTGTGCGCAGGTAAATATTTTGACGAGAGCTAATCCTTCAATACGTTTCTGGTCAAGTGGTTACAGGCCTTTCCGCGTGAGATGGAAATTCTTGACTGAAGTTAATTTTTCTTCCTAGTTTTCGTTCTTACCCTTTTAGGTTTAGTGATAAGCAATATCGTATAATGGTTTGTCGAATAAATCCAACTGTAATGTTCCAAAGAAAACTCAGCAATGTAGAAAAACAAAATAAAGTTTATTAACGTCATTAGAATAGCAATGTTATTGACACAATGGTGAAGTACGTGTTTCTTACGCTTACACAAAATAGTGAGTATCCAAAGTGAAAATATATATCCACAAGGAAAATTATATCCAACAGAATAATATAAAAACTTTTCAACTTAAAATATAAACTGGTCTTGATAATCTCGAAGACGCAGTTAACCTATCTCTAATAATCCTCCTAAAAAATCATTATCATCAATCATGCCCTTTCTCGCACTTCTCTCCTATTTACACAGCCCACTCTTTTTTCCCGCCATATATTTATTATTTAAACTAGAGTATGTGTGATGTCATCAGTTTTCCTGTGAAGATTAAATTATGCAAATAACTTGTATTATCTATTCTCTTGCATGGGCGTGAGGGCTGGACACAGGATTCAGGCTATCGAGTATAAATGTTGTAGAAGAATTTTGCGCATTTGCTATAAAGAGCACAAAACAAATGTCTATGTTAGAGAGAAAATAAACACGTATGCAGGCCACCAAGAACCACTTTTGTCAGTAGTGAAATGTCGAAAGCTTGCCTGGTTTGGGCATGAAATGATCCTCCAGGGAACAGCCTAAGGTAGACGGAGAAGAGGAAGGCAAAGAAAATCCTGGGCTGATAACATCAAAGAATGGACAGGGCACGGTTTTTCCACACTTGTACGCATTGCTGAGGATAGAGAGCAGTGGAGGACCCTGTCTGCTGATGCTTCCACCTTGGCACCCCTACGACCCATGACGGATTACGGGTTGAGATGATGAGATGATGTCTGATGTATTAGATTTGAATACACGAAAGACATATTTTACTCTAAAAACAAATTAAGTCAAATAAATTCATTCGTATCAAAGCGGCATGCATTTTACTTTGAATTTGGCTGTGTCTGGTGAATTAGACACGTCCTTCTAAATGTGGAGCGTCTGATTGACAGATTGGTTAGAGCGATGTTCGAATCATGGTACAGTCTCCAGTCTACCCAGCTGTAAATAGGTACCTGAATTTGATTTAGTGAAGGAAAAGGCAGCGAGGAAAAGAAGAGGTCACCCCACCTCTCGATGCTGGACCTAGAAAGGTAAAGTCTCTAACACTTCACTCCCCGATGGCAGTATCTACTATGAAAGTATAACTTTTTGGTTGTCGTTGTCTTTATTATTTTCTAAATGTGACCGCCATCACCACTTATCATTTACGACAGTTTTGGCGATAATTTCTCACCACGACCGCCGCTCCTTAGACCATTCCAATAATCTATTTATAGTATGCGGTCAACCAACTTTTAGTGATTTTTTTTTACTTTTGTTAGTTACCATTTAAAATTGTCTTTGTTTAAAGGTTTTAAATATGTTTGACAAGATAAATGTAGTATTGTTGTCACGGGTTGCCTCCCCTTGCTCCGTATTTTTTTTTAAATTCCTATTTCTTCTGTTCTGGTCAACTAATTTACACGAAACAAAGTCAAAATAAAGATAATTAACTGCCTTTTTATGAAATAAAATGCTATGTCATATTAACTTTACAATTTAACATGAGAACCTGTTTGGTTTTTTTCTTCTTGATTTCACTGCGGGCAGCAGAGGCAGAGCCTCGCTGAGAATTAATATTAATCCCATTGAGCGGGGAAAAAAACATTCATTACATTTAAATTGAATAGATGTATGGGACCCCAAGATGCAGCAATAGTGAATGCAGTCAGCGACTCATAGCTTGACTGCCTGCGTCAGGACCAGCGAACCAGAGCTGGTCAAGACCGTGCTCCACCTCCACGTGGTGGTCCTGGAAACAGTCTGCAGCAGTGCAGGCTGGCTGAGCGAGCATGGATCGAAATGAGAAGGCAAACCCGGTCCTTAAAAAATGCCGTGCAGAAGTCGGATGTGTCGACCGAAAGGTGCAGATATCACAGCTTAGGCGCAAACAGACACAACGCAACCACCGTCCTTTTCAGGGCGAACGAAGAAGAAGAAGAAGAATAGATGTATATTTAACTTTACATTGTACATTGGTGGAAAGGTTAATAATATAAATCGAATATGTTTTCCTTTACATCTACCATGTTTGAAAATGTTAACCGCATAGATTGAATATGTTTACATTAACATCTACACTGGTAAAAAATGTTAATAATAAAGATTATGTACATCCTTTCTTTCATCATTCACTGACTGCTCCCTATAGGACTTGGGACTACCTCTGCTTTTGGTTCTCTGTAAGAAACTCGCAATATAGCAGTCACCAGCTCTGGCCGTGGGGGTTCATGAAATCATTATTCTATATGCTGAGGTTGCCAGCCTCAAATGACTTGGACATCCACTAGCAATTTTCACATATTAATATTCACATGTCACTATATACATATTAGTTCCCATGTTAATAATGCAAAATATAGAATTTAAAATATACAACTTACGCCACTCTTTAGGCACACAGACTGCTGGTTCAGAGAAATAGTTTAAGGCAGCTTGACGATGCCTCTTACACGTGGTCTGGGGTGTTGCTATTTTAGCAATAAGTTCCCACTATTGACACTGTGTTACAGTTTCCTCAGATTCCGGTGTCCATGTTAAAAAGATAGCATTTTCCTGGGCTCTAAGTGCTCAATATGCCTCAACAAGGTCCCGTCTGGTACTATTGTAAACTCTGGCAAGGTCTGGTTGTCTTCTTGGCGCGAGGTGAATTTTCACAGTGTTCTAGACTGACTAAAGTGTCAGGTTATTTTGCCCCTTTCGTTCCTGGCACGTGTACTATTAGACCAGGCCAAATCAGAAATGTGGTTATTCCTACACCTCGAATGCCGGTCAATAGTTTCAAAAACTGTGTGTTTTGGTGGGGTAATTCACAATATTTCCACTAGGATTAATTTGTGCGTTAATGCAAAGGTCATGTCTTCCAAATTTGGAATGAAAATATCCGATCCCTCTCTCGGCAATGTTTACAAATAATATCTTACTTTTATCTCAAGTAATATCTTCGTAATAATTCCGCCGGAAGCTTATTACGACATTCGGTCTGTTAAGTGCGTGTCTGTAATATGTCCGCAGACGGGTAATTTATCGCCCGGCACGCCTTAGGTAAACACAACTGACCGACCCATCTGGGTTTTGTACCTGTGCCTAATTTTAGCAAAGCCGAGAAGCTTAAAGCAACATGATGAATTATCACCGAATGGAGTGTACGATGACTTGAAAATACCAAATATCTGCTTGACAGCAGAGAAAGAAAAGGTGCCGACCACTAAAATTGCACGTAATCAGTACGCACCACAAAATGTAACTGACTACTTCCGGAGAGAAGAAGTGATCGACCTAATAACTCCGTCACATCTGGGGTAACTGCAAAGATTGTCAAGCAGCTTTAAGACCCGTCTGATTTTGGTGTCTAGCGTCGACTGCTGGCAACTTAAATTAATAGGGAAACAAATGCATTTTTTGAGTATTGGATCTCCTGATATGAGCATCAGGCGATACAAGCTTTCATCCACCACTTCATCTTCCTCAGAATTTTTACCCTCCCTGAGCGTTAATTTTAACCCTGTTAGTTGCTTGCTTGCTTGCTTGCTTTATCCCCGATGAGGGTGCGAGTAGCTAGACTCTTATACCCTTGGCACACAGGCAGCTTGGTATGGCGGTGGCGCAGCCACCGCCACGCCTCTGCATACGGTCCGTGTTGCCACACGGCCGGAAAGCCACCCATCGTGCCCCCAAGCGATGAGTAAGCACCCCGCCGTGCATCTACGCACTGTTTGGGGAGTGGTTTGGGCTTTTTTTCACCCCAGGGAGCATCCTAGACTCAGACCAGGCTACACCAGGCCCACTTTGGCGTGTGTGTACTGACCCGAGGTTTGATAGCTCTCTACCCTGCAAAGGGGGTATAGCTCCGAGACAAGACTGACACGAGCAATCAGTCAATGGTGGGCTTTGTTGCAACCCCAGGGAACCTCTTATCGGGTAGCGAGGGTGCAATGCCACGAGAAAAGAGGTTCTCTACCCTGCAAAGGGGGTTATATCTCCGTGACTAGACGTATCGAGGCGTAGGCGCAGCCGGCGCCAAGCCTCTACCACTCTCGAGCTGTATTACCAAGAAGACGGACAGCTCTTGCACACCTCGACTGCGAGGACCCGGACCCGGGAAAACACACAGTCTCGATAGGACACTGCTCTGCTCATCAATGGCGTAGCAGCGACCGAGCCTCTACGTTATCTAGACGGACACAGTCACATTGCACTGCCTCTACTTTACTGGGAAGACCCGGAAACCGGGACCACACACAGTCTTGAGAGGACAAAGATCGCCTTTGGGGAAACCCTGTTAGTTAGATGAAAGTGCTTTAAGACAGTGGAAGGCGACTGTTGAAATATACGTAATTAAGTATGTACAATTTAGTAAAAAGTTAGTATAATACTTATACACACCATGATATCATCATCTACTCCTTGCTCTATGGAGCCTGGGTCCACCTCTGCTGTGGTTTCTTGTGAGGAAACCCGCAAGAAGTAGTCTCCAACTCTTGCAACATTATTTGCAGTTATGAGGTTGCCAGCCCCATATGCAACTGTACACCCAGATGCAAAGTATACAAGTCAAAATGCAAATATAAAATGATAAGATATACATATTTGTCGTAGATTTCCGATAGGAGAATTAAGACTAGGTTTGGTCCCTTCTGAATAGGTTTGAATAGGTGATAGACTCAGTGAGAGTTTGTGAAAGGTAATAGAATTTCCACACATGTGAGATGATAGATTTTGATATAGTGGCTGTCTCTGAAAGCGAAAAGAATTCTTCTCTCTCTCACCTATCTTCTACAACAGTTGTTACAGCGTCAGACAGACTACACCAATATACATATTACGTATATTTCTATCACTCACAGGCACGCACATACACGTGACGACAGGTAAACACACAGACGTGGGAAAACTATAACAATGATATATATATTATCTAGAACGAGCTGACCAAACACGATTATTAAGTTCAAGAGCGATTTTAATATCAGGAAAAATCGGCTCACAACATCAAAGAAAGTACATCAAGGAAAATACATATACACATAGTCATAAAAAATCAAGGAAATGTTGCAAGGATGATAGCCCCGTTATCGTGTTAACTCTAGGTTTAGCCCGGCCCCGTTAAGAGAACAGATGATGGCGCCAGAGTCACAGATACATAGGGTTTGAGTCTAAGAGTTTTTCTTTGTTTTATCTCGTAATTATATGCACAGAGTTTGAAAAAAATCTGATTTAACCTAAGACAAAAAACACAAGAACTCTAGCCTTAGCAACAAATTATGCAGATTGGGAAAAAAAATTATTAGGACAGCAACAGGGTGTCAAAGATAAAATAGTGAAAAATATCACTCAAACCAGCGTACACTCATTCATTCCGCCATGGCTTTTCACACTTGTACTCACGACTTTGCTTGCTGCCTCTTGGAACACATTGATTTTAGATTTTCACACAGACTCAAAAAAATGCAGTCTTCTGCCAAGAAGTCCCCAGTTCCAAAAGACGTATTTAACTTGGAGTCTCCGGGAACGACTACTTGGGTATGCAAATTTGTTCAAATGTCTGATCAAGTCACCTAACAATTATTCCAGGCGCGGGAGTTAGCAGAGCACAGTGTCAATAGCTTAGGTTTCTAAAAAAATGATGAATGTCAGGTCGGTGCCTTCCCTCAGTATAGGATTCACTTTAGTCACACCACAGATTTGTCCACAAGATATAATCTAGTCGGGAAATGATTGTTAATATTCACGCCACCAGGCAGCAAAGTATATAGAGTTTCTAGAAGAAATTAAGTGCTGGCTCCAAGGTCCAGTATTTATCATTACAGTCTTTGAAAACCCGTTATAGGGATATTAGTATTTCTGTCTAACTTGCACCGTCAGATCAGTGTTACTTGAGAAAACCCACGTGGTTCAAAATAAGGACTGTCTATTTCTTCACAAGTATGGAAACTACTACTAGGTGCTGGTAAAGTTAGGGTCACCCCAAAACTTTCACTCAACCACAGAATTACAGGTAGTCGCACAACTTAAGAATAAAATTGCTGAAAATATTTCTGGAAGTCTAGAAGTTCGACAAATTGCCGAAACAAACTGAGATCTTCGCTAACAGCTATTCTGTTTTTCGAGCGACCTATCTACTGTGGAGTCTATGAGCGAGAATGAAATTAAAGTTTCAAACTTGGCCAATATCTTAAAATCAGACAAAGGGCCCAAACTTACTTCGCCACGCGAAATTATCTCCCCTACTCCCAACATTTACGTCCGCTTAACGCGTGTCGTAACTGTCACCTACTGACCACGATGTACGCGTGTCAGTTTCAAATCCCAGACAGCCTGACTCCATGGCAGGGCAGTTTTCACACTACGGCTGACCATGGCCCAAGTGAGCGCCGTGTCAGTTTGGGATTTTCCAGCCAAATGTCTGGATACTGACCGGTGCAGATGTAAAGTATCACACCTCACCGGGACTTATGCCGAGAAGAAGCTCGCGCGCTCGGTGAGAATGTAGACGATTTGCTACGTCCTGTGTTCAGCGAACCGACTTATCACGCCTTCTGACGCCCTGCAGCCCTGACATCTACGTAATATCGTCCTAGCGCGATTCTCAGTTTTAGAGAAAGGAAAAAGGTAAAGTTTGCAAATTATATGAGAATAATATTCGCAAAACGAATGGATGAAAAATACACAGGAAAAAAAAAATAATGAGTGGTTATACGTTGGTTTGTGGCGTTCTGTCCCATGTGTCCGCTAAAGGGAAGAGAGTGCCCCATTTCTAGGATTTGGCTTCTGTACTGTTTCGGTACTAGGAGCTGGTTGTAACCTTGGTCAGGCTTGCCCGTTCTCCGATACAGTACGCCATCCTCAGAAAAAATGTCCCCGTGCTGTTTGGGTTCCTTAGCCATGGGCAGTTTCCTAAAGCAGGGTGCCAAAGTAGGGTCCTTGTATTGCGCTTCTTTAAGTTCCATAGGTAACAAATTAGGCGCAGGCTCCCGTTCCTTCTTGGTTTGCCCTCTTGTAGTTACTGCTGCCACAATCGGCTCTTCCGGTTTCCCAATACACACGTATCTCCCGCCAAGTATGACTGGGTAGATGGGATCATCCATAACAGCCGCTTTGATCACACCTCTGACAAAGTCAGAGTGTATCTCCACCAATGCGATGGGAAGCGCTGTAGGTGCATCACTCTTACGAACTCCACAAAGTTTGACGGTCTCTCCTGTGTCTTGACCGGGTTTAACCAGGTTTCTGGCAACAATGCAATCGTAAGAAAGCCCCGTGTCAAATAAGCAAGAAGTTTGAGAACCGTTCAAAATAACAATACCTCGCGTTGAGGGTCTATCCCCAAGAGGTTGGGAATCACTGTCAATAATTCCGCCTTGCGAGACTGTTAATAAGCATCCGATGCGTTTAGGCTCGGTGTGCTCGGTCTGATCATATGTCCCGTGCTCAGGGGTTCGCCCTTTGCCACCTTGTCCTTTCTGGCTACGCTGCCATGTAGGGCGGTCGGGTTGATCAGACTGTTTGGGGTGGTTGGGGTACTTGTTCTTGTAGAACTTGGATTTTTCAGGAGGGGGGTTTTGAGGTCCAGTTTCTCTGTGGTTGTTTTGGTTAGAAGCCTGAGAAGATTGCTCTAGGTTATGTTTTCGAAAATGCTCCTCTGTCGGTTTCCGCTTTGTGGCCGGTAGTTCAGCCAGCGCATTGTGATAACGCTCAGACTTTTCCAAAATGTCTTCAAGTTTTTTTCTGCCCCCTGCTCAGCGAGAAATCTCCGGGTATCAGCAGACAAAGTGTTCTTTATTTGTTCAGTTAGAACAAGTTCCTCAAGACCTTCATAGGTAGAGGGGAGCTGCGAAAGCTCAAGGCACTTTGTTAGATATCCCTTAAGACGAGATGAGAACTGGTGAAAAGTTTCAGAATTCTCTTTCCGGCTGTTGCGAAACAGTTGCAAAAACTTGCGAGCGTTCATTTCAAAGCGCTCCAGTAACGCTTTCTTCAACACATCGTAGTCGTCTTGTTGGCTACTTTCCAGCTTAGAATAAACATCATAAGCAGAACCTTTTAGGGCCTGGGAAAGTTTCATATTCCAACGCGACCTCTCTAACCCGTACAGAGTTGCAATTTTCTCGAATTTTTCTAACCATGTGTCAATCTTCTCATTTGGACAAGGAAAAGATTCAAGAGTGAAAGACATAGCATTTAGTTAAAGAGATTGAGTGTTAGCAGGATCAGTTAGGGAGGAATGAGGAGAAGATTCTCCATTGCTGGAGGTAGAGGCAGCACCACGACTTTGGAATTCTAGAGTTTTAAAGCCAACTCATGCTGTCGTCGTTGCTCATTTTCTCTTTCCTCATGCTGTCTCTCCTCCCTCTCCTTCTCATGCTGTCTCTCCTTCTCTTTTTCCTCATGCTGCATCCTGCGAATTTCCATTTCCTCATTCATCTTCTTCTGCTGTAAAGCTTCGGCTGCTTCTTCTTTCCTCCTAGCTTCTTCTTTTTCCTCTTTAGCTTCAGCTGCTTTTCTCTCCGCGTCATATCTCTCCAGTTCGTCCCTGACAAAAGCTTTCGCTTCCTCTCCTTCCAGTCCCTCCTCTCTCGCTTCGTCCCTGAGGAGTTGTCTAAGCTTTGCCCTCTCGGCCATATTATGTCAGTGACTGAGACACGTGGAGATAGAAAATAGGAAAAAAGAATAACCTGGTTCCTACCACTTACGAGAAAAAAAATCAAAAATTCAAAAGATGATATCCTTAACCCTGGGATACCTCCTCCAAAATAAAATCTAACTATCGCTGCTATTATCGGCAATAAAGCACTCAATGCAAAACACGACTACGCCAAATAAATGGTAGTTAAGATTACAACTGAAAAATAAGTTGCTACAGTGGAAAAGCAAAAGAATATTGCAAAAATTAAAGAGAAAAATAATCCCTTAATTTTTAAAAAAATCCACTATAAGTTCGCCCCTGAAGTCAGATCGGGTAAGGGAGGGAATTAATCTGGACAAAAAGTCCGAAACACACTCCTTAACTTAGTTCAAACGCCGTTCTGCCTCAGTACCCAGTGAATGTTATACACTCACCACTTTACCAGCATTTAGTATTACAATCAGCAGTTAACATATATCCCGACAAAATCAACCTGTAACCAAAATGTATATTATTCAAAGATGCTGTGGAAAAAAAAAACTTATTAGTTTGTGTGGTCAGCACGCCCGTAAACAGATCGCTAGTCTAGGGGTTAATTATTTAAAGATATAACAACTCACAAGACATCACACTCTTACTCTATATCAGAATACAGAATCTTAAGTTCAAAATACAGATAGACGAGTCCACGTTTGTCGTACTCGTCTTCCTATTCTAAGTTCAAAGACCGGAAACGAGCCCTCATTTGTCGTACTCGTCTTCCTATTCTAAGTTCAAAGACCGGAAACGAGCCCTCATTTGTCGTAGATTTCCGATAGGAGAATTAAGACTAGGTTTGGTCCCTTCTGAATAGGTTTGAATAGGTGATAGACTCAGTGAGAGTTAGTGAAAGGTAATAGAATTTCCACACACGTGAGATGATAGATTTTGATATAGTGGCTGTCTCTGAAAGCGAAAAGAATTCTTCTCTCTCTCACCTATCTTCTACAACAGTTGTTACAGCGTCAGACAGACTACACCAATATACATATTACGTATATTTCTATCACTCACAGGCACGCACATACACGTGACGACAGGTAAACACACAGACGTGGGAAAACTATAACAATGATATATATATTATCTAGAACGAGCTGACCAAACACGATTATTAAGTTCAAGAGCGATTTTAATATCAGGAAAAATCGGCTCACAACATCAAAGAAAGTACATCAAGGAAAATACATATACACATAGTCATAAAAAAATCAAGGAAATGTTGCAAGGATGATAGCCCCGTTATCGTGTTAACTCTAGGTTTAGCCCGGCCCCGTTAAGAGAACAGATGATGGCGCCAGAGTCACAGATACATAGGGTTTGAGTCTAAGAGTTTTTCTTTGTTTTATCTCGTAATTATATGCACAGAGTTTGAAAAAAAAAATCTGATTTAACCTAAGACAAAAAACACAAGAACTCTAGCCTTAGCAACAAATTATGCAGATTGGGAAAAAAAAAATTAGGACAGCAACAGGGTGTCAAAGATAAAATAGTGAAAAATATCACTCAAACCAGCGTACACTCATTCATTCCGCCATGGCTTTTCACACTTGTACTCACGACTTTGCTTGCTGCCTCTTGGAACACATTGATTCTAGATTTTTCACACAGACTCAAAAAAATGCAGTCTTCTGCCAAGAAGTCCCCAGTTCCAAAAGACGTATTTAACTTGGAGTCTCCGGGAACGACTACTTGGGTATGCAAATTTGTTCAAATGTCTGATTAAGTCACCTAACAATTATTCCAGGCGCGGGAGTTAGCAGAGCACAGTGTCAATAGCTTAGGTTTCTAAAAAAATGATGAATGTCAGGTCGGTGCCTTCCCTCAGTATAGGATTCACTTTAGTCACACCACAGATTTGTCCACAAGATATAATCTAGTCGGGAAATGATTGTTAATATTCACGCCACCAGGCAGCAAATTATATAGAGTTTCTAGAAGAAATTAAGTGCTGGCTCCAAGGTCCAGTATTTATCATTACAGTCTTTGAAAACCCGTTATAGGGATATTAGTATTTCTGTCTAACTTGCACCGTCAGATCAGTGTTACTTGAGAAAACCCACGTGGTTCAAAATAAGGACTGTCTATTTCTTCACAAGTATGGAAACTACTACTAGGTGCTGGTAAAGTTAGGGTCACCCCAAAACTTTCACTCAACCACAGAATTACAGGTAGTCGCACAACTTAAGAATAAAATTGCTGAAAATATTTCTGGAAGTCTAGAAGTTCGACAAATTGCCGAAACAAACTGAGATCTTCTCTAACAGCTATTCTGTTTTTCGAGCGACCTATCTACTGTGGAGTCTATGAGCGAGAATGAAATTAAAGTTTCAAACTTGGCCAATATCTTAAAATCAGACAAAGGGCCCAAACTTATTTCGCCACGCGAAATTATCTCCCCTACTCCCAACATTTACGTCCGCTTAACGCGTGTCGTAACTGTCACCTACTGACCACGATGTACGCGTGTCAGTTTCAAATCCCAGACAGCCTGACTCCATTTCAGGGCAGTTTTCACACTACAGCTGACCATGGCCCAAGTGAGCGCCGTGTCAGTTTGGGATTTTCCAGCCAAATGTCTGGATACTGACCGGTGCAGATGTAAAGTATCACACCTCACCGGGACTAATGCCGAGAAGAAGCTCGCGCGCTCGTTGAGAATGTAGACGATTTGCTACGTCCTGTGTTCAGCGAACCGACTTATCACGCCTTATGACGCCCTGCAGCCCTGACATCTACGTAATATCGTCCTAGCGCGATTCTCAGTTTTAGAGAAAGGAAAAAGGTAAAGTTTGCAAATTATATGAGAATAATATTCGCAAAACGAATGGATGAAAAATACACAGGAAAAAATGAAATACAGAGATAATAAAAGAGAGAATTTTCGGGTGAAAGAATAGGAAGAAGTTGTAGGAAATTAAATGAATATAAACCCTACGTGACAGAGGATTTGTCGTAGATTTCCGATAGGAGAATTAAGACTAGGTTTGGTCCCTTCTGAATAGGTTTGAATAGGTGATAGACTCAGTGAGAGTTAGTGAAAGGTAATAGAATTTCCACACACGTGAGATGATAGATTTGATATAGTGGCTGTCTCTGAAAGCGAAAAGAATTCTTCTCTCTCTCACCTATCTTCTACAACAGTTGTTACAGCGTCAGACAGACTACACCAATATACATATTACGTATATTTCTATCACTCACAGGCACGCACATACACGTGACGACAGGTAAACACACAGACGTGGGAAAACTATAACAATGATATATATATTATCTAGAACGAGCTGACCAAACACGATTATTAAGTTCAAGAGCGATTTTAATATCAGGAAAAATCGGCTCACAACATCAAAGAAAGTACATCAAGGAAAATACATATACACATAGTCATAAAAAATCAAGGAAATGTTGCAAGGATGATAGCCCCGTTATCGTGTTAACTCTAGGTTTAGCCCGGCCCCGTTAAGAGAACAGATGATGGCGCCAGAGTCACAGATACATAGGGTTTGAGTCTAAGAGTTTTTCTTTGTTTTATCTCGTAATTATATGCACAGAGTTTGAAAAAAATCTGATTTAACCTAAGACAAAAAACACAAGAACTCTAGCCTTAGCAACAAATTATGCAGATTGGGAAAAAAAAAATTAGGACAGCAACAGGGTGTCAAAGATAAAATAGTGAAAAATATCACTCAAACCAGCGTACACTCATTCATTCCGCCATGGCTTTTCACACTTGTACTCACGACTTTGCTTGCTGCCTCTTGGAACACATTGATTTTAGATTTTCACACAGACTCAAAAAAATGCAGTCTTCTGCCAAGAAGTCCCCAGTTCCAAAAGACGTATTTAACTTGGAGTCTCCGGGAACGACTACTTGGGTATGCAAATTTGTTCAAATGTCTGATCAAGTCACCTAACAATTATTCCAGGCGCGGGAGTTAGCAGAGCACAGTGTCAATAGCTTAGGTTTCTAAAAAAAATGATGAATGTCAGGTCGGTGCCTTCCCTCAGTATAGGATTCACTTTAGTCACACCACAGATTTGTCCACAAGATATAATCTAGTCGGGAAATGATTGTTAATATTCACGCCACCAGGCAGCAAATTATATAGAGTTTCTAGAAGAAATTAAGTGCTGGCTCCAAGGTCCAGTATTTATCATTACAGTCTTTGAAAAACCCGTTATAGGGATATTAGTATTTCTGTCTAACTTGCACCGTCAGATCAGTGTTACTTGAGAAAACCCACGTGGTTCAAAATAAGGACTGTCTATTTCTTCACAAGTATGGAAACTACTACTAGGTGCTGGTAAAGTTAGGGTCACCCCAAAACTTTCACTCAACCACAGAATTACAGGTAGTCGCACAACTTAAGAATAAAATTGCTGAAAATATTTCTGGAAGTCTAGAAGTTCGACAAATTGCCGAAACAAACTGAGATCTTCGCTAACAGCTATTCTGTTTTTCGAGCGACCTATCTACTGTGGAGTC
The DNA here is from genome assembly GCA_024509875.1 of Oreohelix idahoensis. Classification (NCBI taxonomy): domain Eukaryota; kingdom Metazoa; phylum Mollusca; class Gastropoda; order Stylommatophora; family Oreohelicidae; genus Oreohelix; species Oreohelix idahoensis. The sequence continues at coordinate 48,488 of JAMPIV010015362.1, forward strand.
TATGAGCGAGAATGAAATTAAAGTTTCAAACTTGGCCAATATCTTAAAATCAGACAAAGGGCCCAAACTTACTTCGCCACGCGAAATTATCTCCCCTACTCCCAACATTTACGTCCGCTTAACGCGTGTCGTAACTGTCACCTACTGACCACGATGTACGCGTGTCAGTTTCAAATCCCAGACAGCCTGACTCCATGGCAGGGCAGTTTTCACACTACGGCTGACCATGGCCCAAGTGAGCGCCGTGTCAGTTTGGGATTTTCCAGCCAAATGTCTGGATACTGACCGGTGCAGATGTAAAGTATCACACCTCACCGGGACTTATGCCGAGAAGAAGCTCGCGCGCTCGGTGAGAATGTAGACGATTTGCTACGTCCTGTGTTCAGCGAACCGACTTATCACGCCTTCTGACGCCCTGCAGCCCTGACATCTACGTAATATCGTCCTAGCGCGATTCTCAGTTTTAGAGAAAGGAAAAAGGTAAAGTTTGCAAATTATATGAGAATAATATTCGCAAAACGAATGGATGAAAAATACACAGGAAAAAAAAAAGTACAGAGATATTAAAAGAGAGAGTTTATGTGAAAGAATAGGAAGAAGATGTAGGAAATTAAATGAATATAAACCCTACGTGACAATATTACAACTTTCTCCGATATCAGGTGAACACAGATTTTTGCACAGGAAACGTCCGAATATTGTCGGGCACCTTTTTAAGATGCTGTACCTTTCACCTGTGTTATGTGTCTAACTGGGTACACTTGCAGTAGGATTCTAGAACGTAAGGCACAAAGTAATTACTCCCTTCTAAATCTTAGAATTCACTTCCAGTCCTATGGCCTGTCATACAATGGGGTCCTAATATTCCGTGTTCCTGACTGTCTGTGAAGTCTCCTTTACGAAATTAAAAGTCAGGGAAGTAGTCTTACAAAGCGGTATGTTATAAGCAGACTTATCCCTAACACACACAAGTTGCTACGTTAATGTCACGTAGGTCTTATGATCATTAAATTGCCTAGATCTTCTTCCTATTCTCTCACCCGGATCCTTTTAATTTATTATCTGTCTTTACCTTTTTCCGGTATTTTTCGCATCATTCGTTTGCGAAATATATTTCCTTCCTAATTCTTAAACTTTACCTGTTCTTTTCTCAAAACTGAGAATCGCACTAGCATTCTATTACATAGATGTCAGTCAGACGAGAAGTGTTATAATGCATTCCGTCAGACCGGAGAGCCGACAGCTGTCTGCAGTTTCCCCGGGGACAGTGTTTTCTTCGGCTGAGTTCTGGGCCTGTAGTGTGAAAATTCACTCTGCGGGACATGGCAGGCAGACGGAGTGTCGGCATTTTTCGGTAAACCGCGAGCGTTTCGTCAAAATAGCTCTGGCTTAGCGTGAAAAATCGCTCCGCACTGGAGACCGGCTGTCTGAGAGTTGCAACTCACGCGCGCTCTCGGTCACTGATGGCAGTTACGACACGCGTTAAGCTGACGTAGGTGTTTTACACGTAAAAGGGGAGATGATTTCGGAGTTTGAGAAAATATGGGATTGTTTGCCCCTGTTTTCAAATATCCACCCAGGAGCTGAAATCTGATTTTATTTCAGTCTCCAACATCTTCAGTAGACGGAACACGCGTGCTAGCGAATGAAACTTGTATAGCGAATTTCATAGTTCTCGTCAGATTTGTGACGAGCTTCTAACTACCTATCTAGTGAATTATCCTAGTCGTGGTGTTACCGTAGTTCTGTGGTGAGATTAATATAATAGATATCTAGTATTTTGGAAAGTGATTAAGTGTTAAATCGCGGATTTCATTTTAAACTAGTTCTGTGTGCAGAGTGATTATTTTAATAGTTTGTTATTTCTTTAGTCGACGAGTTACAGTGGAGAGCAAGATAAATTATAAATTTCTAGCTAAACCCATTCGACTATTAAAACAATTTAATTTAACTGCTAACTACTCAGTCGAGTATATTTGCTAAACAAACTATAACTGCTAAGATGTCTCATGAGTGTTGACGAAATATATTTATATGTGTTTCAAATTCATGATGATGGATTTTATAATATAACTTATTTCACGGGAAGTGTTAAATGATAAGCTCTACGCTTGCAGTTTAAAATATAAGTTATATCCTTATACATAGTATGTATAATTATTTTATATGTGCTTTTTCCATTTTATGCAGTGAATACTGGGGTGAACCCAACTTGCCGGCGTTTAGTAAATAAAGAGTTTTATACTTGTGAGAAGCATAGACATTTCCTATCTTGAACCACGTGGGGGGGGGGAGGTTTCAAGTAACACTGGTCTGACAGTGCCTGTGCCATCAGAGATAGACAGTAATACCCATCCCACTAACGGTTTCTAAAGACTAGAAATATATACTGGGCTTTTGAGCCAGTTCATATTGCTCCACAAACTCAAATGTACATGCTGCCTAGCGGCGAGAATCATTACAAGAAGTAACATTAATATTCCCGACAAGTATTGAGAGAGTGTATAGTGAACCAAGTCTGTCTTTCCAAATTAAGGGAATCCTCGTGTTTTTTTTTTTTTTTTGACTCTGTGTGCCCGTTTTAAACTTGCTTATCCAAACTGATTCAAGTGACATTAACAGTAATCAAAAATTTAACTGGTGAAGTGAACGCTCCCCGAAAACAGTGGACGAAGCCTGTAATTGTAGAGCTGGGATTCGCTTTATCCAAAGAATACAGATTCGCTGTAGAGAAGTGTCCTACGGTTGCGCCAGACGGTGAACAACATCAAGTTTTTGATAGGTAAGAACGTGTGCCAGGGATCCCTGATGAAAGAACTGAGTGAAAGTAGACTGAGGGATGTTCGTTGTTGATTCACTCACAATTGTAACATTTCGTTATGCAATTTATCGCTAACTATATATCTATATATTCCCTTATACTAGATCAGAGTATCCAGTCTGTTCATACCTAAAAGGGGGATGAAATATTATACCCTAACCATATGTATTTGTGACTCTTTGGGCCATCATCTGTCTCATAACGGGGCTGTGGGCTAACCCTAGAGTTAATATCATAACGGGGCTATCATCCTTGTAGCATTCTCTTGATATTTTATGACTATTTGTATATGTTTTGATGTAATTTCTATGTGTTGTGAGGAAATTTTAAATGATAATTAAAAATTTCTCTTGGAATTAATCAGTGCGTTGGTCAGCTCGTTCATATATATATATATATTCATTGTTATAGATTTCCCACGTCTGTGTGTTTAACTGTCGTCACGTGTATGTGCGTGTCCGTGAGTAGATAGAAATATATGTAATATATATATCTGTGTTTAGACTGTCTGACGCCTTAAAAGCTGTCGTAGAGGATAGGTGAAAGAGAGAAGATTTCCTCGATTTTTTTCAGAGACAGCCTCTATATCACAGTCTATCATCTCACTTGTGGAGATTCTATTTCTTTTACTAACTCTCACGGTGTCTATCACCTATTCTAACCTATTCAGAAGGGACCAACCCAAGTCTTAATTCTCCTATCAAAAAAATCTACGACAGTTAAGGAGAGATCCAATCAGGAGCAGCATATCTTAGCACTTTAAATTTCAAAGTAATTGAAATGAGTGTCTCATTTTGTTAGCCCCTCTCTACCCTCACGTAAAAAACAATACTACATGAGTACAGAAGATATTGCCTTATACATGGTATTTTCAAACTCCATATAAGGTCTTGTCACTTCCGTTGTTGCCTGTAATGTTTATCAACTCACTACTCCAAGATGTTACTTTCCTGTAGTAGATTAGTACGACAACGTCAATTTTAACTTAATTTTCTTTCTCTCTATATACTTAATGCAGGATGTAGTTCACAAAATATTTCTGATGTCATCATTTTTCATTCAGCCTCTCCTGGTAACATTAATGGTTTTTTCTGAAGCATCTCATCTCACAGGATGTGATTTTCTTCTTCAGTGCTTTAGTTAGGGACCATGTTTGACACTAACAGATTTGGTAAGAAGATATTAATTATCA
>JAMPIV010015362.1:57500-282457 GCA_024509875.1 Oreohelix idahoensis
GGATCTTTTTTTTTTTTTTTTTTGGTCTCTTATAATCTCCCGGTAATCACACGGTAATAACATTTGCTTATCTGGCTATTACACTATTTTCTATGAGTACAAAATATGCATGAAAATCTGCTTGAGGACATTTGGACCTGAGGACTTTTTTGTGATGCCCAAATACTTTTGGAGCAGAGAAGTTATAAATCTATTTGTGAACAAGATACATTTATTATAGTCGTCATTTGTTGGAAAAGACGTTATTGGCCCAATCATTCCTATAACTTTATCTAGAGGGTGACTGAAAAGTCCCTTCAGTGCTTATATCCTCACTTGTATCCATTGGATTTATGTGAAACAAATGTCAGATCAAGGAGTAATAACGGCCATTGGACAAACAACTAATTTTTTTTTCCCCCAGAAACGAAATAAAGCAAAATAAAATATAAAATTGCCAATACACTGAGGTTATAACAGATAGAGAAAATTGCAGCCCGCTTATGATATCATGTGTCAAATCAACCAGATCTAATATGGAGTAATGTTAATGTGAAATATCATTTTATGTAATAAATAATAATCTTACTTACTTACTTAGTTATCCCTCTTCTACCGTGAGGTGTAGAGATTTGGAGGAGGGAGCGCCATACTATCCTTTCAGCTGTCTTCCTTCTGGCCTGGTTTCAATCTAGTCCTCGGCCCTTCAGAGATTGTCTAATGTTGTCCTCCCAGCGGACTCATAAGTAGTAAAATGACAGTAAATTATCTTTACTCTGACGTTTATTTGGAATAACTTAGTGGGTAGAGACATAGCTATAACAGGTTTCAGCAACGCCTAACAGCTGTTATGAAAGTCACTTCATGTTTGTGAACATGGTTTTTGGAGACTAAGATTATCAAACACGAACCGAATATCAGTGCCTTAGTGCAGATACGATACATCACCCTCCAGATGGTTACTAATCGGCTTTTTTGTCAGTTGTTTTTTTCTTCAAAGAATAGCTTACTGAGACTATTTTCTTTGCAATAATTTTATTACATTCTCTCTTCTCTAAGAAGATATGATTTAGTCTCCTAGTAATGGTTTCAAGTCTTCGACTTGCATTTCCGTTGTGAAACCGTTGTGATGTTGCGATATCCCATGTTTTTACATTTTTTGGCCATGAAAGGACCAATGGTTTTACATAATATGGTCACTAAAAATGTTGTTTGCTGAGAGTGAACTAGTCAGTGGTCCGAATTTATAATTTCGACATAAAATTACGAACTACGCTATCAAATATCCCGACTAGTATGGTGAAGTCTCTAACAGGTCACTTTCTTACGGCAATATTTGCTATGGGATTACCTTGACTTTTTGCTAAGGAGTTGTAAGTTATGAGGACAATAGTAATATAAAATAATTTTCTAGAATATAAATAGGTAATAATTTTCTAGAATATAAATAGGTAATAATTTTCTAGAATATAAATAGGTAATAATTTTCTAGAATATAAATAGGTAATAATTTTCTAGAATAAAAATAGGTAATAATGTTAACTGTGATATCTCGTGATTTACATTTTTATTTATTTTTTACACTGTATCATTTCTAGCAAGACGAAACTTTGAGAGCAAGAAGGTTGCTGTGGCTATTGGGCCATTCATGGAGGTGTTTGCTTCTACTGATTATGTCATCACACAGCAGATTCACATTCTGACCTCAGCCGCCGGTCAAAATGCAGGTATCATTGATCCCGTCAAGGTTGTATCCATCTTACCTGAACCCAGGTAAGTGGAAAGTATATCTGTAGTCTTCTGTAGTTTAATTACAGCATTTGCTTTTCTAAGAATCACAATAATACCTGATGCCCAGTATGGATCACACACCTGGAGCATATGTAACTGAAACTACCACGATCACTGGTGTTTAAAATCATCATTGCTATGTTCTTTCACGCTCTATACGGTGCATGGTGCCTCTGTTGTATGTGGTCTTCTAATATGTAGAATCTGTCTCCTGTTGAATGTAGCTCTAGCCATTACTATTCTCTTCTTGATTTATGTTTCACATCTGCCATCTTCTATTATTATATGACCAAGAAATGAGCAACTCTTGAATTGTTCCAGGATTTTCCCAATTTATTCTTATCTTTCAAGTTGCCTTATCGCCTGCTTTGCTAATTACACTGACAAACAACATTTTTCTTTCTTATATAAGAATAAGTGTTCTTAGGTCAGTTTCTTGCGCTGATTTCAAATTTGAAATCCGTTTATCTCTATCACGTCGGGTTCTTAAGATATTTGTAAATAAATATATTTTTGGGAAACCGTTATTTGCTCCGTTTCATTTTTACTATATAACTTTTTTAAAAATTAATAAAATGCAAAATAATTCTACTTTTTATACTGCTAAAAGATGCATGACATATGTTACGTTATATTTCAAATAGTTACTGTATTTTGAAATAATTCCGAATGAAATATGGCTTCTAGAAGTTGTAGAAATTCGGCTGATCTGTTCTGTTACGTGTGCGGATATTTTACAGATCGTGTTCACCAGAAAAACTTTACACCATTGCTAAAGAAAGCATATGAACTTTATTTCGATTCGAAAGTTGATGATGCAAATAAATCTTGGAAGCCAAATGCAGTTTGTTCGACTTGTGAAAATACATTGGCAGGTTGGTTACGAAAATCGCCGAAGCATAAGTCGATGCCTTTTGGAGTGCCAGTAATATGGCGTGAACCGACAAATCACGCTACTGATTGTTACTTCTGCTTGACAAATATCTATGGTTTCACTTTTAAAACTAGAAAGTCTGTGGTTTATCCAAATATTGAATTGGTTTCGAAACCAGTGCCTCATGATCCAATCACGTGTCCGATCCCAGTTCCACCAGAACAATATCCGTTGGACGTGAATGAACCATCAGAAAGTGATAGTTTACCTGCTTTAGAAACTAATTCTGACTCGGATTATATACCGGTGAATGATGGTGTTCACTTAATTAACCATTCAAAACTTTCAGATCTAATACGTGATCTCGCTCTCACCAAAGGACAAGCGGAATTACTCGGTTCGCGACTCAAAGAATGGAATCTTTTAGCGCCCAATACTCCGATATCTAAATTTCGTCATAGACACAGAGAACGTGTTCAATACTTTGAGATGGATGATGATATTTGCTATTGCAAAGATGTAAAAGGTCTAATGGTGCACCTCGGTCATGAGCACATAGTCAACGAATGGCGACTTTTCATCGACTCTTCCAAGACTAGTCTAAAAGCCGTGTTATTGCATAATGGAAATTTATTTTCATCAATTCCAGTAGCCTACTCTGTTCATATGAAAGAAACTTATGACAATATGGCTATACTTTTGGCAAAAATAAAGTACAATGACTACCAATGGCGGATTTGTGGAGACCTAAAGGTCATTGCAATTCTCACAGGCATGCAGACTGGGTATACTAAATTTTGTTGCTTCCTATGTGAATGGGACAGCTGCAACAGACAGGAACATTATGCAAGAAAGGTGTGGCCTATCAGGGATCATATGCAGCTCGGGCATAAAAATGTAATACACGAGCCATTAGTTAACAAAGACAGCATCATTTTACCACCGTTACATATAAAGTTGGGGCTCATGAAGTGTTTCGTAAAAGCGTTAGTGAAAACGAGCAAAGCTTTCACTTATCTTCGAGAAAAGTTTCCGCAAATTAGCGATGCAAAGATAAAGGAAGGTATCTTTGTAGGACCTCAGATTAGGAAAGTTATTGCAGACAAACAATTCGAGAACTTGTTACATGGTAGTGAACTTCGCGCATTGATGGCATTCAAATCGATCGTCGATAACTTTCTGGGAAATCACAAATCTGTCGACTATGTGCATATTGTTAAGTAGTGCATAGATGCATACAGAATTATGGGCTGTAACATGTCCCTCAAAATCCATTTGCTCGATTCGCATCTTGACTTTTCCCCCTGACAACCTTGGCGAAGTCAGCGATGAACATGGAGAACGATTCCATCAAGATATCGCCGTAATGGAGTCACGTTATCATGGACGGTGGAGTGTGACCATGCTTGCCGATTATTGTTGGATGCTTCATCGCGATGTACCACATGCCATTCACCGACGAAAGTCGACTGCAAAGAAATTCAAGCCTACATAACTGTTATACTTCTTGTACAAATGATGTTGTAATACTGTATGCGTTGTTAAAAAACTTCAATTGCGTATTTCTAGAGATCCCGACCTGATAGAGAAAAACGGTTTGCAGATTTAAAAAACAGCGCATTAAAATTGACCAGAAAAACATAGAAATGTTAGAGAAAGAAAAAAAAAGTTTTTTTTTGTTAGTCAGTGTTATCATAGTTTTCGTTTTGTCTATGTTAATGTCTTATCCACATATTCATGAATTATGCTGTTTACTTGCTTCAGAAGCTCACGCCAATTCACAAATTCAAATCGAGAACTATCAAATGCTAGATATATATATATATATATATATATATATATATATATATATATATATATTCTTCATTGCTGTATGATGTAGAAATTTGGACAATAAACAAGCAATTAGATGTGGGAATTGAGGCCCTTGAGATGGGAAAAAATATAGAAGAATGGGCACATCTCATGGAAAGAGAACAAAACAAATAGAGGTCCTAGAAGACCTTGGAATGAAAAGATAATTCATGAATGAGATAAAAATTCGGCAGTTAAAATATTTTGGCCATGTAAAAAGACAACACTTTACTGAAGACCATCATAGAAAGCAGAGTTAAAGGCAAATGTGCACGAGGAAGACATCGCTATAAGTGGGAAGATAACATCAAGAGATAGACAGGAAAGAGTATCGGAGTGCACCATTAAGACTAGAGACAGAAGACGTTGGAGACCCATTGCCGCCGAGCTTCAATGTGAAGATTGCTCCTGACGGTCATGATGACAGCAAAAAACTGAAGCCAATCCTATAATATGGATGACTGCAATCTAATGAAGCTTCGAAGCAGTTAATTGACTTTAAAACCAAGCCATGAGAGATATAACTTGGAACGTGAAAGCATCTGCCATCTAAGAAATGGGAAAGGTTACATGCTAACCATCAACGTAGAATAGGAGAGACAGCACAGTCTAGAAACATTCAGAAGACTAGCAGACAACCAAGTTTACCTGCGAATAATTGGTCTGACAAAAAAGGAAAACTCAAGCGGAACAACTGTGTATAATCAGCAGAAACAAAGATGGCAACAGATTCTTGAAATTCTATACCAATTCTCGCACTCGTCAGCACTGACTTGAATTGCCATAGCTGAAGAAAAAGGTTTTTCCAAAATGAAAGAGAACACCCCGGGGACATACATAAAAAAACATAACAGGACCAAAGCTCACAAAGACGGCCTTAACCATTAAATATATCAGAAGCTGCCCAGACAGCTGCTTCACAAATGCAGATAAACATGGACCATCAGCTAATACAAGTGACAATTGATGGGAAAAATCTTTGTGACAGTAAAAACAGTACATGGATGTGGCGAGACGGAAGTTTGATAGAAATAATAGACGAAATTCCCAGAACTGGAGAAGAGAGCTGGTGAAGAAGATGTAGGGATGGCGCAGGAAAGCCAGGTAGTTAACTGCACATTCTAGTTGGTAGCTGTAGAAGAGAGATATGAAGTAAGTCACCTTCTTGCTAGACCTTTCCTCAGGGCTGTGGCTATGTAGCTTCCGCAATCGTGTATCAGTTCTCTGGACGTCTTTTCAGCTATAAGTGAAATTTTAAGTCCACAATTGAATCTGGGCGGGCTTATATAGGTCTAACCCTTTGTTTCTCGGAGGTCAGCGCTTTCGGTCACTTTTTCGCTGATAACTTTTGGGTGGATTTAAAGCTGTTGTGCCAGTTTTCGCACAAAATCTTGATTGCTTTGTCAATTCAAGATAATAATATTTTACTGACATAATTACTTGTATTAGTAGTTGTTGTAGAATTCCCAGGAAGAATTATTCTAATCGAATCAGTATTCGGAAAGATATAACAGAATTACTGTTGTGCAACTCCTAGTTTATCATACATGTCTTAGTTGTCATGGCAATTCCAGAGCGTTTTTCCCGTTTCGTTACAACGGACAACAATGACAGCTGCAACAGGATTATTTTCAAACAATTCCAGATTAGATGCACGTGAACTGAAAGCTGCGGCAGAAGTTATAAAACTGAAGAAGCTTTGAAAAAAACATGTATTTTATGTTATTTTATTTTTATTCACACATAAATTGTCAGTAACAGCTTTCAGAAGTCAGAGCAAAGCGCTAGGCTCTACAATCTATATCCTTATTTAAAAATAGTTACCAGGAGGTTAATCCATGTCGGGAGCCGCGGTAGCATAGTGGTTAGTGCACTGGCGCAGTGGTCTATGGTTCGATCCCCAGATGAGGCGGGAAATTTTTAGGCCACAAACGGCTCCTGGGTCGACCCAGCCCCAAATGGGTACCAGAGCAACTCTGGGAAGGTTAAGGCGGCCGGCGTGATGCCGACCACATCACCCCTAGTGTGCCGACGGTCAAGATAATATGGGCCTAACACCATATTCCCAATATGCCTCAATAGGCGTGTAACGGGTTCCTTTTCCTTTTTTTTAATCCATGTCGCTGTAATAATCTCTTAAATAAGAGGCGTTTTGTTATTTTTGATCAGAATCAGCGTCATTGCACTCCGGGCAAACCCATAGATGCTCAGTCTCCCTCAGCAAATCTCGAAGGGTATGACTGCTAATTGTTCATGTTGTTTGCTGGCTGTATACACGCCGCATGCGTCCTGCAAAACGTTCTTCCCTGTTGGTCTTACGTTTGATGCCTAATTTCAACAATCGTAATCTATAAACTACATGAGACTAATCAGGGCCGTCTTAACAGCATTGTAGGCCCTGGGCAAAGCAATGCACTGGGCCCCGATCAGCCCTACCCACCCACGGGAATAAAAATGTAAACTGTCAATAAAATTAAACTTATAGATTTATAATTTAATGCTACTTTCAACAAAAAGTTTGTTACAAAATCAATGTTTAAACATAAACAAACATGCTGTATGTAAAGCGAGGATTAATCAACACAACATATAACAATATAACTGATAAATACAGTCGGGGACGTAATTTTCAGATTCTTGGTCAAAGGGGAGTTACTCGCTATATACTTTGGTTTAAGTCAGAAGTGGTTGTTATCCCACTTGTCTTTTATCCAAGCGGTCTAATTTTAGGACCGAGGTCTTACAACCTGACCATATATGGCTCGAGTGGTGAGGCTTTCCTGGAATGTTTCAGATCGCCCCACTTGAGTTTAACTCAAGGGGACTTGCGTGTTACGACGCATACGCGACAATTTGGCGGGCGGAAAGAAGCCTGTTTGTTCGGGGAGTCGAGCTGAGATTTTCAAGGGGTTAAGACGCGCAGCGTCTCCTATCTGGCTAGGCGTTCGGGGAAAGAAAGCCTCCGTGTGTTAAAAGATGTCTAAGATTTATCCCCTTGTGTTATTCTAAGCGCCAAGAACAGCGAGTGTTGTTTTGGTGTTATTCGTTGGATTGCTGGCAAGGTAAAATAACTTTACACCATTTTTTGTCTCTCTGTTGTCAATTTACATTGTAGTGACTTTACCTCCTGTGCTGGAAAGAGTTCACTGAAGATAATAGAATTGGAGCTCGCTCATTATTCTGACATTGTATTTATCGGGTTAAGGAAACCCTGAGAACATTGCACATGCTAGAACCCACTAATCAGGCGGTAGCAACTGAACAAGGACTGACATACCTTGTTTGTCTAAAGGAAGGCCACCGAGGTCGTCATATTTATGGAACCCGCCATACTTGTTGTCGTAGATTTTTGATAGGAGAATTAAGACTTGGGTTGGTCCCTTCTGAATAGATTAGAATAAGTGATCGTCACAGTGAGAGGTAGTAATAGAAATAGATTTCCACGAGTGAGGTGGTAGAATGTGATAGAGGCTGTCTCTGAGATCGAGAAATCTTCTCTCTCTCTGCCTATCTTCTACGACAGATTTAGAGGAGTCAAACAGTCTAAACACACACACATATATATATATATATATATATATATATATATATACCTTCAAAACGATCATGTATTGATCAAATATTCACACTAAGAACAATTATAGAAGAATCAGTGGAAAGGCAATCGCCACTTATTATCACCTTCGTCGATTTTCAAAAAGCCTTTGATAGTCTACACCGCCCATCATTGTGGAAGATACTTACAATCTATGGTTTTCCAACAAAATATGTGAATATAATCAAAGCGCTATATGACAATGCAAGATGTTGTGTTAGAACAAATAAAGGGAATACAGAATGGTTTACAGTAGAAACAGGGGTGAAACAAGGCTGTATTATGTCACCACTACTTTTTGGAATAGCTATTGATTGGGTTATGAGAAACTATACCCACAATGAACAATTGGGTATAAAATGGACAAATGGAAAATTCCTAGGGGACCTGGATTTCGCAGATGATGTAGCATTCTTAAGTTCAACACCAAGACAATCCCAAGAAGCAATAAATAATTTGTGTCATCTCTCGGTTAAAATTGGTCTCCAAATAAATGCCTCTAAAACTAAAGCTATGAACCTTTCTAACGAGACCTTTGATATCATCTTGAACGGGGAAAAACTACAGAAAGTTGAAAGTTTCAATTATTTAGGCAGTAAAATGACTCAGGATGGTGACACAACAAGAGAAATCCATACTAGAATTGCTTTGGCAGCTAGCGCCTTCAATAGATTATCTAACATTTGGAAATTACGATCATTGAATATACATACCAAGCTTCGTCTGTTTAATTCAAATGTTATCTCAGTGTTAACATACGGCTGTGAGAGTTGGAAAATAACAAAATCATTGGAGAACAAGCTGAATACATTCGAGAACAAATGTCTTAGAAAACTCATGAACATCAGTTGGAAAGAATTCAAGACTAATCGGCAAATAAGAGAAGACTCTAGGCAGAAATATGTCTCCGACTATATAAGGAAAAGACGATGGTCATATATCGGTCATGTCCTACGCATGCAAAACAACAGAATACCACTACAGGCGCTCACTTGGGTTCCTGAGGGTAAGCGGAAAAAAGGAAGACCAAAAGAAACACTCAGAAGAACAATAATAAGAGAAGGAAGAACGTTGGGCCTAAATAATGTGCAAGAGCTAAGAGGAGTGGCGTCACAACGAACAACCTGGAGAGCACTGGTTTCTGCCTTATGCGCCGTGTTTGGCGCTTAAAGAATTTATTATTATATTATTATATATATATATATATATATATATATATATATATATATATATATATATATATTAATAAATCTCTATCCCCTCACGTGCACGCACATTCAAGTGACGACAGTTAGACACACAGACGTGGGAAAACTATAACAATGATTATATAGATATTCTGGGAACGAACTGACCGCCACACTGTAATAAGTTTAGTTGCAGTTTAATTTATCATAGTAAACTTACGTCACAACATATAAAATTACATAAAAAAGGCATATACACAAAGTTAAAGAAAAATCAATGAATTTCTACAAGCATGATAGATCACAGTTATGATCTTCCCTCGATGTTTAGCCCACAGTCCCGTTAGGAGAACGATGATAGCCCAAAGAGTCACAAATACATATGATTTGGGTCTAATATTTTCCCCTTTTGAAGGTATGAAATGACTTTGATAGCAGTGTCTATTCTAAGGAAAAATATAGTTTAGCAACAAATCTTGCATAAGGAAAGTTGCAAAGTGAGTGAATCAAACGAAGAACATCCTTCAGTCTACTTTCACTCGGTTCTTTCATCAAGGCCCTGACTCGCACAACCTTACCTACCATCGTGCGGTTGTTCGCCGTCTGGCGCAAGCCTTAGTGTACACTTCGTTTAATCTGTCTATCTGTGGATGAAGTGGATACCCAGCTCTGCAGATATTGGTTTCATTCACCGTGTCCGGGGAGCGTCCTCTTCAGGCGATCGTTCTTTCTTTACAGATTTAAGTTAATGTCACTTATGCACGAGGTAAGAGTTAGGGTTTCAGCGGGCTTACAGTGTCAGAACACGAGGTTTCCCTTAATTAGGAAGATGACCGGTGGACAACTTCTCTCAACAAATAAATCTTGGTTCACCACACACTTGGTCAAATAATGTCGGAAAAGTTAATGTTTTTTCTGTAATTATTCTCTCCACAAGGCAGCATGTACATTAGAGTTTGTGAAGAAATATGATTTGGCGCAAAGACCCAGTATACGCATTTATTCTTTTAAAAAACCCATTAGTGGGATTAGTATTCTGTCTATCTCTTGAAGGCACACGCCCTGTCAGACAGGTGTTACTTGAAAACCCACGTGGTTAAAGATATAAAATGTTTATGTTTCTCACAGGTATGTCTCTGTACAAAACGCCGGCAAAGTGGGTTACACCAGTATTCACTGAATAAAAAAAAAACACATATGAAATATTTTACATATGTACTCGATATAGCTTACATTTTGAACTGCAAGCGTAGAGCTTGACTTGAAGTTTAAACTTTCCCGTGAAATAAGTTATATATAAAAATCAATCAACATGAATTAGGAATACATACGTATTCCATCAGCACTCATGAGGCATCTAGCATTTATAAGTTAGTTTAGAAAAATTATTCTCGTCTGATTATTTAGCAGTTAAATTAAATTCATTATAGCTACATGATTTTAAGTTAGAAATTAAATTTTATTCAGCTTTCCACTGTAACTCATCAGCTAGAGAATATAACAGCTTATAAATTAATCACTCTGCACAAAAGAAACTAGTGGGATAAAATAGGTGGTTTAACACTTAATCACTCGCAAAATATCAGATACTTAATGTAATATTTACCTCAACACAGAACTACGGTATCACAACGAAACTAAGAGATTTCACTTATAAGTTTAAGTATCTAGAACGAAGTGACCACGTCTACTGCACTTGGAGAATGAGTGAAATAAAGTTTCAAACTCAGGTTAATATCTATGAAACAAACAAAAGATCCCACTATTTCCAAAACCACGCAATAGCGCAGGTCTCACCCCTTCTCTCTCTCTCTAACACCTCCCATTCACTAGATGCATGCCATAACTGACACTTCTCGTCTTCACACCTCACGCTGAACAGGGCCAACAGTGAGTGCCGTGTCAGATGGAATTGCCAGACAAATGTCTCATACTGCGCCGTGGAGATGTCGGTTATCGCACCTCACCTGAGCGCTCAGCCGAAGAAAATGCGCGTGTCAGCTGAATGTGCAGACAAAAGTCTGCTCGTATGTCTGAGATAGATGCATATTCACAATTTCTCGTCTACCTAAGTGGCTGACGTCTTACATAATAGAAATGCGTATCCCAGTATGAGAAAGAAAGCGGAAAAGTGAGAATGAGAAAGAAAATATTTTTCGCAAACGAACGAATGCGAAAAATACAGGAAAAGGTAAAGAAAGATAATAAAATAGAGGACACGGGTAGAAAAAGAAGAGTATATAGAAAGTTTATTGATCATAAAACTCTCTGTGACAGTTGTACGGCCTGCTTATGCCAGAAAATGTACCTGACTGGGTTAGTCAGAGGATATTTAAAAGAAAGTAGAGATTAGCATTGTATGCTAGAAGCCCGCTAACTTTGCGGTGTAATTTGACCAGAGAAGTACCTGACTTGCTGGGGTCAGGTGAAAGATGAACTAAGCTTATGTACTTGACTACCCGCTTCCTATGCGGGGTAGTTTTCCTGTAGCTGTACCAAGGAAGGATAGAATGATATGCCAGTACTATGATATGTACAAGCTACTAATGAATTATAGATGCCAGCTGCATTGAACTGTTATCATGCCTATGATGTTATTGAGTCTTGTCAACATGACTATGTATTGAATTCAGCATAACCTGTTGTCGTCTCGTAATAAATGATTGAAATGTCATCAGTCGTTAGTCAACACTTAATTGACTTCTACATGTGATCGAGTGAGTGTCTTATGAACTTGTCAAGATCCTTTACACATTCGCGTCTTCCATCTAATCTGATGTCTGCTCACTCACACATCCCATCAAGCTACATACATCTACGAGTACTACACATTTGACAGTCTGTATGGCGTTTGAGTTAGTGTCAACATTGCACCTTGACAGCGCCCCAACCTTTGGTGACCTGACCCAAATGAAAAAGCTTAAGGCAATCAAAGGAAACAATAAGAAAACAATAATGCCAACAATCAAACTACCAAAGAGAGCAGAAACAGATAAAGAAAAAGCTAATGCCCTGGCCGAGTATTTCTATAAAGTCAGTGCAAAAAGTAGTCTTGGACAGGAAGAAAATGAGAGAAGAGAAAGACTTAGGATACAGTTTTCAAAAGAACTACCAGACCAGATAGATGAAACAAACTATTTAGATGCTGATATAACAGAGGAAGAAGTAACTAATGCAATAGAAGATAAATCTAATACTGCCTCAGGGCAAGATATACTTAGCTATGAAATCCTTAAGAAAGTACCCAAAAGAACTATAAACATAATAACTTTCCTTTATAACAAAATCTGGAGCTTAGGAAAGATACCAAAAGCATGGAAAATAGCGATGATAGTACCCATCCTAAAACCCAAGAAGGAAGCCCATGATGTAAGTTCATATAGGCCTATCTCCTTAACATCACAACTAGGTAAAATACTGGAAACTGTTGTGAATAAAAGAGTTAAATTCTACCTAGAAAAAAAAACCATTTATATAGCCCAAACCAGTCAGGGTTTAGAGCAGACAGAAGTACAGTAGACCAGCTTGTAAGATTAGAACATGATGTAAAGCTAGGGTTCAAGAGGAAAGAGAAAACAGTGGCAGTCTTTCTAGATGTAGCTAGAGCATATGATGAATGCTGGCGAGACGGAGCTCTTTACAAAATGAAAAAGATTGGCATTACTGGTAAAACCTATAGGTATCAAGAAAACTTTTTACAGGACAGGTATTTTGCTGTACAGGTGAATAATGATAGGTCAGAAATATATGAACAACAGAATGGGATTCCTCAAGGATCAGTGATTTCTCCTTCAATTTTCACTATAGCTGTAAATGATTTATCAGATGAATTTAATGACTTAAACAATGCAGTATCACAACTTGCAGATGACTGTGCCATTTGGCGATCTGGAAAAAACTTGGACCATGTTTACAAAAAACTTCAAAATCAAATAGAAAAAGTTTCAGAGTGGATGAAAAGTTGGGGCTTCCAAATTAATGTAAGCAAAACAGTAGGTATGATTTTCAGCAAAGAAAATTAAAAAAAAAAAATAACAAAATCAATATAACCATTAAGGGACAAAAAATATGTACCTCCTCAACAACAAGATTTCTGGGCATAACTTTAGATAAACAACTAAATTATAATAAACATATAGACAAATTGGTAGAAAGCTGTAGGGGCCCCCTAAATATACTTAGGATTGTAAAAGGTAATGGATGGGGGGGGGGGGGCAGCAATAAAATAATGCTTATGTTCTACAAGTCCTTCATCAGGGGGAAACTGGATTATGCCAGCATAGTCTATGACTCAGCTGCAGCTTCTAACAAAGCAAAACTGGACAGGATTCAAAATGCAGCCATGAGAACCATTACAGGTGCATTTATATAAACACCAGTAGAAGCTCTAGAAGTAGCTCTCGGCATACCTCCCCTTGGTCTAAGACGGAAAGAACTAAGATTAAATTATTGGAGTAAAGTAGCACAAGAAGTGACCCACCCAGCACATAAAGCATTTGTCAAAAACCAACCAAGTGTATGGGACGTCCCCTTAAATAAAGATAGATATCCAACAGGGTGGAGAACTATAGAAGACCTAACGCAGTTCAAAGAACTATCAAACACAATTGAAAATAGTAATAAATACAGAAGCAAAATACCACCCTGGGAACTAAAAACACCAATCATAGACTACTCACTCACTGAAAAGATCAAACAAAACATAGAAGATAAGGAAGCCAAAATGATAAGTAGAAGGTTCATAGATCAACTAACAAAACAAAGTCTGGCCGTCTACACTGATGGATCCAAGGGTGATAGTGGGCAACTAGGTGCTGGAGTTGTAATACCACAATGGGGAATAAAAAAGAGCTACAGTGTAACGGAAGGATCATCGATTTTTACCGCAGAGATGGTAGCAATTCTTAAAAGTCTAGAAATAATCGAAGATAACCCACCAGAAGCTGTTACGATATTTACAGACTCACTATCATCACTACAAGCACTAGAACACCCAGGTAAATGTAGCCAGCCAGACATAAAGGAAGAAATTCTAGCAATTAATACATCACTAGGGAACAGAGGATGTAGTGTGAGGCTAGTGTGGGTTCCAGCACACATATGTATTGCTGGCAACGCGTTGGCAGACCAGACCGCCAAGAATGGAAGGACAAGTAAAAACAATATAAAAGCAGGACTGGGAAGGTCGGAGATCAAGAGCCAAGTGAAGGAAACTATAAACGAAGAATGGAAGACAACATGGAAGGAAAGTAGAAAAGGCAGACACGCGTTCAAACTGCTGAATGAACCAACGAAGACGTGCCAGGTCAGAGAAGAATTAAAGATACCTTCGAACAAAAAACTGTGGCGTCTCCGTCTCGGTGCAGCATACTTTATGATAGAAGAACCACACTGCTAAGAAAGCCAGGAAGAGAATGACATAGACCACTACCTGATCCACTGTAAAAAGTATGATCAACAAAGACTTGAATTAAAAACTTACTATAGAAATCACAATATAGACTTAACAGGTGATAAGGTTTCAAGTATAGATGCCCCAAGAGATGCCCAATCAATACTTAAAAGATATATACATAAAACAAAGGAAAACATATAAGGTTAGTACTTCAGGAAGAACATCCAACTAAATAAAAATTAAACAGCAAGAACTAACAAAGCATTAACAAAAAACTAACTACTCATAGGACAAGGAAAGACAACGAGGCATAGAAAAAAATAGGGCAACAACTCAAAAAGAACAAATGCCAATACAAATTAAAACCAAGTGTAAAGGACAATAGTTATCTATAAACAACACAAAAGAGAAAATAAAATGGACAAATACTAATATAAATAAAAATCAGCAACCGTAAAAGCACAACGGGCTGATCACCTGTTTGCTAGTCAATTTGATTACGGAAACAATGGCAAGTCGATTGATTTGTTGCTGCCCTAAAGATGCCATAAGGCATGATGGGCTACAGCGGCAAAGAAATCGATTTGCTGTTGCCCTAAGACGCCACTAGGCGTACTGGCCACTGACTGCTTTGTCGGTTGGTGGCTAAGGATGGAAGAAGAAGAAGAAGAAGAAGAACCGTAAAAGACAATAGATATTTAAATTGAATACAAAACTAGAAAATAAAATGACACTAAATACCCCAATTATAACCAACTTTCAGGTTGAACAGGGTAGACCAAGATGGAATTAGAAGAGGCAAGAATGGACAGATGATAAGAGCCCGCTCTCCACCCATCAACGCATAAAAACAACAACAACAATTGATGGATAGGATGACCCTCCAACTAACATTCATTGAAACCGCCATTAACATTATGGCTTGAAAAACAGAAACATATAACCAGCGAGAGATCGAGTAATTATCCCCTCTGCCAAGAGATGTCTTATGAACAATATGGCAGCAACATCAGCATGGGTCCCCTAGAATCGTGGGGCCTGGGCACTGCACAGTGTTCCCATGCCTTAAGACGGCACTGAGACTAATACACGCGTAACGTAAGAAGAGACCTAAAGACTTTTCAAGAACAAATACAGAAACAGTCGGGAAAGTGAACATCCCACAAAAAATTGTGCCTAGCACGAGCAGAACAGCAGAGAACAAGTATTAATCTTCAGGCATCGCACAGGCCACAACAAACTAAAATACCACCTTATCAATAAGCTAATGATAGGGACATCGATCAGTGCATAGCTTTGACATCGTTTGGCATAGCTAATAATGCCTGCTCAACATCTGCTGCAGGATAGCCCCAGAAATTAGGAACAGAGACAGCGTTTGCTGTCGTCGGCAAGACCAAGGAAAATGTCCACAGACATTTCAGCAACCTGTGGCTGACCACTGATTTCTTCAAGCATATCCAAGTTCAATTCTGAGGATGTTCGAAGAATCTCCTTACATAAGGCCTCCATATGAACATGCAGTGGAGGATTAGTTTTGCATAATGTTTTACCAGTTCCATGCACAAACATCAATTAGTCTCCTCGTATGGAGCAAGCCTGTTTTTTTTTCTCTTCCCAAAAAACCTCAGGGAACTGCATATGATGTAAAATTAGACTACAGACTCGATGGGTTGGGTACCGTCTCAGAATCCAAAAATGTATGACTTACACGCTTAGCTTGCTCATTCCCGTTTCCCCTGGAAGACCGCGGTGTAATACACCCAGTACATTTCTTTTTGTTTTCTTCTTCTCTGACATGGCTGACACCGTCTAGTTGGTTTACCTGAAACTTTTTTCTTCCTTTTGGCCTTGCCATAAAATATTTTGTTTATTTATGTTGTATTTTTTTTTTCGTTCTCTTTTCGTTGAATAATGTAATCTAAGTGTTTACGCCCTGAAAAGAGTGTAAGTTCAACATGTAATCTTCATCTGTAACGCCCGGTAACATCATGAAACAATGCTTTCTGCTTGACAACTGTGGCATCATTTAGATTCTGAGTCGTATTTTGAACTAAAAAGCTTTGCCTCGATTTGGCTAGGCGCATCCCGTTCAACCTAGACACAAGGTCTGTCAGTTATATTAGGGCGCAAGTCCAAATATAAAAGACCTTGTGGTCTGGCTTTCATGTTCCCAAACTATGTTTTTTTTTTTATATAAACACTGTAATGCGTATAGAACTTGGAGCGATTGATATTTTGAGAGATTAAGCAAGAATCAAGTGAATGCACAAAAGTATAGAAAATGTTAAACACCACGCGCAAATGACATTTGATTTGAGTAATGAGTGGTGACAGTTAGAGAGAAACAAAGTAATCGTGAAAGAGAGCGGGGAGTGGAAGAAAAGAGAAGCAGAAAAACTTACAACCATGTAAAACAAATTTTGAACCTTACGTCTATTTTAGCACATTATCCCAAGCAATTTCTGCAACCGTGAAGACACTAGGCTGGACAACTGTAGCATTCTTGGCTCAAGGTAGGTAATTTTTGTCTGCATGTTTGAGGTTTACCATGTGGCTGGCAAACTTATCATGTAAAACGTATTGCCACAGAAACCACTGCTACTACAGCATGCGACTACTTTGTGCAGGCTGTCTAAGGAAGCAGCGGCGGTGATGACTCTATGCTCTGTAAGGAGTGCAAAGGAAAATAATGATGACGCACGTGTCGCTATAGAGCTATGTCACGTGATATATTAACATATAATTTACCTTCTATATGCTTTCTTATCATCAACGTTTTTCTAAACTTCCATCAAAGGATGTGTCATAGAATAAACTCTCAGGAATATCAGATCAGATCAGTTGACGTTTCCACATCGGCTGCAAAGAATCTTTTGTATTTCTTGTCCTGATGGTGAATTCAGAAAGATTCTTTCCTGTCTATCTCTTGATGTTATCATCCCAGTAACAGCGTTGCCATCCTCTTGCACATTTGCCTTCAACGTTTCCTTCCATAATGGTTCTCTGCAAGGTGGTGTGTCTTATTGCTTTTTTCCCCTCCTCTTCTTTTTATATCGTGTTCTTTGTTGTTCAACAAATTCAATTTAAAAACTTTAAATAATATTAATAATATAATATTAAGGAAGAATGGTAAAAAAAATGGACAATAGCTTGGGGTCAAAGTTTACAAGGATGTCACGCATATAAGCTGTTCAAAGCTTCGACAACATGATGATGATGATGATGATCATGGTGGTGGAGATGGTATTAGTAGCGATAGCGCAAATATTACAATGTTGACGGTAAAGATGATATTGAAAGACATAATGATTCATCAATAATGAAGATATTAATTAAAACACTAACTACCCCTGCTATGGTCTTGCAGACGACTTTTCCCCCGTCTTGAGTCTGAGATACGAGGATATACGAGTGTGGCCATTCAGGTTACCCAATGTGTTCACGTCATCAGATTCCGAGCTGCAGGGAATTCTAATAAGTCTTCGTGAGTCCAACAAGGAGAAATGCATTCTACATTCCAACAACAGAAACGTGGTCATGAATGTCTTAAAAGCGGTATGCTAGATCGAGGTGTTATCAGTTTTAATACGCATTTTCTATTTCAAACTCACACAAGAGCTTGACCATTGATCAGTAAAGTTTCCAAACTTAATCTGTTACACCTGTCTTTATTGTAGGTCATGTTGTTAACTGAGCTCATTGTTTGTGCTTTAAGTTTTATAATCTTATCTTATTACATTAACGTGCTTTCTATTTTGTTTTGGTTAATGCATAAACATAGCTTTTCTACTGTTCGTAATTTCATAGATAATGTTTGATTGTATCATCTTTTGTTTCCATGTGATTTTTTATTTTGTTCAATTACTGTTTCTTTTTTTTTAAATCTTAAATCTTTGAATGTATCATAAATTCACCCAGCGTATGACTTTGTTGAATTAACTTTTTTCTGTCTCTCTTTTTCAGGCAAACCATCTACATTTATTACATCATTCAATAGATTGGTTTATCTCGTATCCGGTAAGTAGAAATCAAAAACATGAAGTTCATTTTTCATATATCTAGTTGTAGACGGTGGGTAATAAGGAAATTATGAAACGGAACAATATATTTCGAAGGCTGACATAGAAAAGATGTTTATATAATAATTATTAATTCATTAACCTTCATATCCCAAAGGGGCATAACTCTTCTACAGGCTCATGCTGAGTCTTCCTGTCCTGTGCCATCCGCTCAAGCTCTTTCATGGTCTTCCTCGCTCCTTGTCTACCTCTGTCTACCTCTGTCTACCTCTCTTACCCTGGTGATTCCAGAACAAGGCCGGCCTTGACATGCCACAAATAGGTTTCTTCAGTTACTGTCCTGTCCATCGCCAGCGTCTTATGGTAATGGTAACGTGTTACTTTCGATGAGGACATATACTAAAGTGTCATTTTATGCACTGTGTTTTATAGCTGACAAAAGGGAGTAATAGTTATAGCAGTGTAACTTACACAAGATAACATACTGATTCTGATACCCGCAGTAGACAGCACTCAGATTAAGACTAGGAACCCACACACTGTAT
This sequence comes from Oreohelix idahoensis, assembly GCA_024509875.1. Lineage (NCBI taxonomy): Eukaryota > Metazoa > Mollusca > Gastropoda > Stylommatophora > Oreohelicidae > Oreohelix > Oreohelix idahoensis. The sequence goes on from JAMPIV010015362.1 coordinate 76,743, forward strand.
TCTCTCATTCTCACTTAACTCATGTCAGGTCTTTGATCCATCATCACTGAGCGTTGTCCCTTGGTGATTTCATTTAACTCAAACAGTACAGAGTTCTTGGTAAACACGAATACTAAGCTCTTTATAATATTTTTAGTGTATGAGCACTTTGTTTCGCCTCTTTCACTCTTGACAACGTCGGTTATATTAGAGCGCATGTCCACTGATAAAAGACCTTGTCATGTAATATTCCTTCACACACGAGAAGAGAGACGCCACACAATTTATCTTCTTTCTTTTATTTGTCCTGATCTAGTGTTCTCTCTCTCTCTCTCTCTCTCTCTCTCTCTCTCTCTCTCTCTCTCTCTCTCTCTCTCTCTCTCTCTCTCTGTCTGACTTTAATTCTGTTCGATCATTAGTTTTCCTACTCAGTCTTGCTATGTGTTTAAATGCCTCGTTAACTGAGCTATCTTCTATCTGAAAATGAGTAATTAGGAACAGACCCATGCCAGTATGAGATAAATGTAAAGAGACAGATAAAAAGGGCTAGACAGAGCGACAAGATGAGATGTGTTAGGCCTATTCTTCGGCACCCCAATTCTCATTATAATTTGCTCTCATATAAAAGTTATTGACTATTCATAGATTCACACTTACAAGCAAAACAACAATCAGTTTGTCACGTATTCTTCTTTTACATGTCAGGATTTTGACGACGTGGTAGGTGGGGATGGCAAAGCCTGGCCAGGGTCACTGTATGGGCTACAGCTGTTAAGACAGGAAAAGATACCTACCAATATCTCACGTGAGTTCACATACAGTTTAATGACCAAGCTCTCGTAATTATTACTGTTAAGGAATGGAGAATTTGCCCGAAATCTAGCTCGGTCCAGGGTTAATTGTTGTTAATAAAGATGTGAGAATTCATGTATTGACTTGGTTCTCCTTACCTTTTGATTTGGTTTACATTGTCAAGTATTATGGTAACCACTCTTCGTGTCTGAACCTTTCTCCTTTCAAAATATTCAAATCTTGAATAACGTTGACAAATGCTGGAACGAACTGGTATTAACTGGATAAAGATCTTGGCCTAGACGATTTTGCGAAATTTTAATAAACACTAGGTACATATTCTCAACGTCACAATTACAATAATGGCATGTATGCTCCACCTCCATTTTACAGTCTTGCTTTCTCTAAGTTCGACTTTCTTAAATTATATTATTCAACTTCTCAATATACCTCGATATAGTTTCATTCATTATTTTCCATTATCATCGGGGTATTTGGCATTAGCATAGCAAATGTTCATACATAATACTTCCATTATCATCGGGGTATTTGGCGTCCCGGCACAACACATGTTCACATATATTAATCTACTATCATCGGGGGATATGGCGTCCCGGCACAACAAAGGTTCATGTATATTTCTTGGAATACATTTCCCTTCTCATGGGAATTATCATCCCGCATTATATTCATTTTTAATCTTGGCACTTTATTCTGTCTATAATTTGAAGCATATCTTGCTTACCATATTCTCCTGCATATCCCTTTAATAAATACTGCAATGGTTGACATACCAGTGGAGCCGCGGTAGCATAGTGGTTAGTGCACTGGCTTCCTAGCGCAGTGGTCTATGGTTCGATCCCCAGTTGGGGCGGGAATTTGTTAGGCCACAAACGGCTCCTGGGTCGACCCAGCCCCAAATGGGTACCAGAGCAACTCTGGGAAGGTTAAGGCGGCCGGTGTGATGCCGACCACATCACCCCTCGTGTGCCGACGGTCAAGATAATATGGGCCTAACACCATATTCCCAATATGCCTCAATGGGCGTGTAACGGGTTCCTTTACCTTTACCTTTTTGACATACAAGCCATATAGAGAAACATATCAAGACGCTATGGCGTTACACATACCCCTCCACTTTTTTACGTCATTCACTAGCTACTCGTCTCATAGTAACTGCATTCTTGTCTCTCTTGCATTCAGTTGAAGTACGACATGGTGTGACAAAAACCCGGTGTTAATAATAATTTGCTGCAATAAAAATCACACAAAGAAGTAACCTCAACAATTACCATGCCTGGTTGGGTAGGTGATCATGTCTATCGATATCTTCCATGCTCTAGAACTATTTATCAGTTCTGTTGGTGATGCCGTGAGGTCACATTGTCCAGTATTTTCTCTTTTTCTCGTTCCCTATCTCTTTCTCCTTCGATCTTTCCTGTTTTGGTTTTGGTTTTATGGACAATCTTCATTGCAGACGGACAACTCCATCAGTGCTCCGATCTCCTACCTTAGATCACACACGGAGAATCTCAGCACAGTGCACGAACTTCGTAGCACCGATGAGAATCCCAATGTGTGTACATAGAAATCACACATTCTATAAATATTTTTGTGGTAGGTAGGTTTCTAATTTTTTTATTTTGCCAGGGCAGCGGCCGTTTGACCTACTCTTTACGATTTCCAACTGCCGTGAGATTTTTAACGTGCAAAACTTGCTCACGAGACCTCCTATTTTTTCGCCCTTATCCGAGAAGGCTAGGCATCCGATCTCACTACCCTGTAGACCGGGGGGAGTGTGATATCATTATGATCACTGGTTCGGAAAACCAATTTTCATAAATTATATTCTCTCTACTGGGAATCGAACCCCGTACCTCTACAGTTCGAGGAGGACACCATACCTCTTAAATACCACGAACTCTTAACCACTCCGACCTCGAGTATCCTTCCTGTTATCACGACAAAGTCCAGCTTTCATCTTCCCATAACATGCCTACAGAAAGTGGCTTGCTTCGTTCTAACATGAGGGGAAGGTTCCTGTGCTATAAACTACATAACAAAATGTGATCACGTGTAACTTCCGGGGGAATCTGTGGGAAGGCAAAGAAAGCACAGGACTACAGCTTCCATCAGTTATGTTGTAACAGGCGACTAACATGTTGTAACAGGCAACTAACATGTTGTAACAGGCGACTAACATGTTGTAACAGGCGACTAACATGTTGTAACAGGCGACTAACATGTTGTAACAGGCGACTAACATGTTGTAACAGGCGACTAACATGTTGTAACAGGCGACTAACATGTTGTAACAGGCGACTAACATGTTGTAACAGGCGACTAACATGAGGTTGTACACCGGGCTGGCAACCTAATCATGTAAATACACATTACTACAGAAACTATCACTGCACGAGCACAGGCATGCTTTGATGCAGGATTCCTGCAAGGTGATCAGCTACAGTGGTGATTCCACATTCTATAGGAGTGAACAAGGAAATGAAGGATAGTCACTTGATTTCACCAAATGAGAGGAATGAAGTAGACGTGGACAGGGCATGAGTCAACGACAAGGGACAGGGGGAATTGGCATTTATTTGTTGAAGGCCAGTGTCCCTTGGGGAGATGATGATGATGATGATGACTATGATGATGATGATGATGACGATGATGATGATGATGACTATGATGATGATGATGATTATGATGATGACTATGATGACTATGATGATGATGATGACTATGATGATGATGATGACGATGATGATGATGATGCTGACTATGATGATGACGATGATGATGATGCTGACTATGATGATGATGATGATGATGATGCTGACTATGATGATGATGATGACGATGATGATGATGATTATGATGACCATGATGACTATGATGATGATGAGAAAGGGTTGATGATGATGACTATGATGTTGATGACTATGATGATGATGACTATGATGATGATGACTATGATGTTGATGACTATGATGATGATGACTATGATGATGACGACTATGATGATGATGATGACAATGATGATGATGACAATGATGAGGATGATGACTATGATGATGATGACTATGATGATGATGATGATGATGATGATGATGATGATGATGATGATGATGATGATGATGATGATGATGATGATGATGACTATGATGATGATGATGATGATGATGATGATGATGATGATGATGATGATGATGATGATGATGATGATGATGATGATGATGATGACTATGATGACTATGATGATGATGATGATGATGATGATGATGATGATGATGATGATGATGACTATGATGATGATGAAGACTATGATGATGATGATTATGATGATGACTATGATGATGATGATTATGATGATGATGATGACTATGATGATGATGATGATGATGATTTATATTACTATTATTGTTATTTCAATTCTAATCTGCATTACCGGAATCAATAATTTTCAGTGCCATATGATTTCGATACAGTTCATGTATGGGCTTAGTATGTGAGAAAGTGAGAAACTCTGAAAGAATGTTTTACTAATATGTAAAGTATAGGGCAAAATAAATGTTAAGAGAGAGAGAGAGGGGGGGGGGAGAGATAGAGGGAGAGAGAGAACGAACGAACGAACGAACTTTTTTTTAAAGGGTTGAGAATTGGGCACACAGGCCCGTCTAACATTCTGCCCTTCCTTTCGCTCACCTTTCATACGGAATTCATTTATTCTCAAAGTCTGATAGATAAAATATTCTGGCTATATAAAAAGACCTGGCACCTAACTGAAAAGCATAATGAAAGGGAAGACAGCACTGTAAGTGGGAACATAACATCAAGAGATGGACATGCAAGAGTCTGTCGGAGTATATATATACAATAGACAATAGACAATAGACAAAATACGTTGGATATCCAGTCGACGTTTCATGCGAAGATAGGTAATTTGATATTATCTTAAGTATAAGGTATAAAGCAAAAAATGTTGGAAAGTAAGCTGGCCTTTGACTTTTCATTTCTTCGGAAGAGACCAGAAGTATATGAAATGTATCGGAACGCCAGTTAGCCCCAAGTTGCTGCTGTCTGTACAGCTAGTGTAGGGGACGAAACTCATGATAAGAAATGTTTAAACTTGGTTTATAATTGTTGATCGCCCTTTACGCAGTACGCGTGCTCTTTCATTATTTCGTTTTTCAGCATTAGTAATCTTCCTGATTTCTCAAGTAGACAACATGTGCTTTTCTCTCAGTTCAACCCTTTCTCTCTATCTCGGACGAGACGGGTCAAACTAGGTCAAGGTAAATAAACTGTGTAAGAGAAAATTATGTTTACTACCCTGGAGTCTCTGAGGAAACAAAATGAATAGGAATGCTCTTTCAAGCAAGTCGTATGAGGCAATTCATATAAGGTTGGGCATAGAACTAGTAACCGTATCATGTAAAATGAATCAGACACAATCACTGTAAGAGGACATAAATGCTTTGGTGTGACCTACCCATAAATGGATCAACTATAACGAAGGGCCCATGCTCCAACAGAAGCGACAGGGAAATGATAATGATGACAAGACGATATTTACTCTATTTATTTCTAGACAAATACAGCTGTCACGACAAGAGCGTGAACGTATATATATATATATTTAAACATTAACGAACTGTGTAATGGCTTACGGTCTTAACCCTTGGCTAAGAAGATGGATAGCAGATGCCTTAACTGAGAGGTCAGTGGCATTTCGCTTGGAAACATGGACATCAGATCTAGTGCGCATTTGTCCGGGACTACCCCAGGTGTTCTCCACTATCACCGGTGCTGTTTAATATCTATACAGCAAAAGTAGCCACCATTCAGCCAACTGGGTTGGGACGAACACTGACTTTTGCTGATGACATACTAATCTACAAAACTGGCTCTGACCGACAATCTCAACAAGGTTTGCATGAAGTGGTGCTTCTTAAACAACTCAATAGTGAAAACAGACCTCCCAGATGTACTCTCAATGGACAGAAAATTGAAAACCAAGACAAGATGACATATTTTCGAGTTACACATGATCGCGGGCTATCGTGTAAGCACCATGTTGATCACATCATACAGAAATGCAAAAGAAGTCTGGCAGCCCTGAAAATAATGGCTGCAACGCAGCACCAGATTATTCATTAGACCCACTAGACACGCACCTAGGGTCCAGGCTTACTGGGGCCCCGCGAAATAAGCAACGGAGTCATAACGCCCAGAGCTCAACAGCAACGGCACATGCACGATATTACGCTCGTGCGCGCAGGGTAATAGTATCTGTACAACAGTTACTTTATTAGTTACGTTCACCCCCATTTCTCCCGTTTTTAATTATATTTTCTTTGCAGGGCCCCACTACCTTTAACGATATCTAGGGGCTGTAATGAACACTTGTTTTTTTTTATATATTATTATTATTATTATTATTATTATTATTATATATATATATATATATATATATATATATATATATATATATATATATATATATATATATATATATATATATATATATATATATATATATATAATTAATAAATGCCTATGGGTTTGCCCGGAGTGCAATGATGTCTATTATGTATTTCAATAACAATATATTAATAAAAATATTTATATGAAATCCATTAGTTTAGAAGAATGGAGAGGGGCCCCAAAAAATCTTTATAGACCAGGGCGTCTGAAGTTCTTAATTCGGCCCTGCTGCAAGACATCTAGTGCAGAGATTACTATTTCTTCTTTATCATCAGCTAGTCATATTGGTTAGTGAGTATGTGCTGGGATTACTAATGCTGTCAGTAACACAATGTGAACGACTAGAACGCATTCAAAATTAAGGGATGTAGCTAGATACCCCCATTGTGACAATGAGGTACATGCTTGGAGTGCTGTCAATTAGATTTAGATATGCGATGGCCCAGGCAAAAGCCTATATGCAAGTACCCACATAAACACGGCCCCCTGCATGGAAACATGGCTTAAATTAAGTGAGAAAGAACAAAGAGGAGATGTCATGGATGGCACAGGCAGAGGCCACGATCAAGCAGGTGATCACAGGTGAAAATATATTCAAAGGAAAGAGTGGAGTAAGTCAGATCCGAACTGGATTAACTGCACAGGTCATCATCAACCTTGGCAGAGAGTGTAGAACTTGGGGCAATGGGAAAGCAGAACTGGAAATTAATCAGCTTATACGACATGATCATGCCGGAGAAATTGATGTCATTGTGTATACTGTTGAGTCTGTGATCCGTGGTGAGAAATCAGGTTGAGGCTTCTCTGCTAGGGTCAAGGGCACAATCGTGGCTGAACATAGCGGAGCTTCCAAGATAACAACTTCCAGCCTGAGAATGGATGTAGAAGCAGCTACTGCAGCCTTAAGGTGGCTGACTGAAACTTAATTAACACAGGTAGTCATTGTGTCAGACTCTCAGTCCATGCTTCGAAAGGTTCAAAATGGTTGGCTACGGCATCAATGGAAAGAAAAAAACCTTCATAGAAGCTTCGAGTCTGCAGGAACTGATGTGGATCTACAGTCCTAGTCATGCGCAGTTACGTTGTAATGAGAAAGCTGACAGACTAGCACCAAGAACACTTACAGTGGAGACACTGGATATGGATAATGGAGAGATACTGAGAACAATTAAAGATCGCCTGTTAGCGAATGACATTGCAATAGATGAGTCATCAAGGTTAAGACTGTTGGAATTTGGCATCAAACGTAAGGCTAGCCCAGATGGGCGTATGAGAGGATGTATTCGCTGTGTATACAACCAGCCAGCTAAAGTAACAGTTTGTATTCACACTCTTCGATATATACTTAGGGAAACTGAGCATATATGGGTTTGGTCGGAACGCAATGGTGTCGATTCTTTTCAACAATAACAATAACGCGCTGGCCTTCAAAGCATGTATACACTGTCTAGACAGCGCATACTACTCTGGTTTGGCCATGTCTGCCGTATGGAAGATGGTCGCATCTTCTACGGACAACTGGCAGATGGCAAAAGAACAGGTGGGCGACCGCAACTGAGGTTCAAAGATGTGTGTAAGAGAGACACGAGGGTACTGGACATAAATCCAGCAACCTGGGAGGATGAAGCTGCCGATCGCACTAAGTGGCAATTCTCTCTATGGCACCACCTCAGATTGGACGAAAAGAAGCTATCACGGTAAGCAGAGAGGAGAAAACGTCGAAAGGAACACCAGGAAAAAAAGCAGCTGAGAGTTGTCACCTCAGGGGCGCATTCCCATAGTCAGTTATGACTGAAGGAGCTATTATTATTATTATTATCATTGTTGCTATTAGATAAAAATTAGGGCTGGGATCTTGGTTAATTAACTATTAATTAATCAATTAATCGGTTAAATTTGTTTTAATCGATTAATTGATGAATAACTTTTAATCGACTAACATGTTTTTAGCAATGTTTCAGTTTTTTGTTTTTATTTGCTTAAATGCACGAGAGTTTGCTATGTTAGAGGTTTGTTATAAGGAATTTGGCAAGAATCAAACTGAATAATTATCGCCGGTTGTACGTCAGTCACATCTAAGGGATGCAACTGTGGTTGAAAGTTAGACATTAATTGTATTGTTTCCCTTATATGTACTCTCCCGAAAACAGTAACACACAACGAAGAAAAGTCGGTGAATTGTGCAACACAAAGTGAGTGACAGTGATATATGAATAAAATGTAATGTTTTTATTGTAGAACCCAGTTTCATTCCGGAAACCGATTTAACTCATCATTTTGTTAAAAATAACCTTAAAATGTAAGTTTTTGATTGTTTCTACAAGACAAAATTTTTATTTAAAGTATTGCAGACTTATTGTTGGAGCTACTCGCTGGAAATGAAACGGTTTACTAGAGCATAGATACCATGATTTCCGATGATCCCAACGACGCAGATGATTTCCCAACCGAGTTTTTTAACGAGCATGCACATCAGCAATGCCACCGCATTTGCTGAAATTAAAGGTTGCTGCATGTATCATGCTATTGCGAAATCTGAACGCAAAAAAACGGACAATTGAATGGTACGCGTTTGGTCATAAAAATCTTGCTTCGGAATTCCATTGATGCAGAAATTATCACTGGCAGTAATAAGGGAGAATGAGTCTTAATTCCTTGCAATGACTAAGATCCGAGCGAGCACAGTTTGCCATTTAGGATGCAACATCGTCAATTCCCAGTGATTTTAGCATTTGCAATGACGATCAATAAGGCGCAAGGACAATCTTTTGACCACGTAGGAGTTTTCCTTCCTGAACCTATTTTCGGACACGGCCAGCTCCATGTCGCCCTCACCTGAGGAACAAATCATGAAAACTTGAAAGTTTTTTTGTTAAAAACACTTTTTATCAGGGAACATTCTTTGAAACAAATCCACGCACTTTCACAAAAAATGTTGTCATCAAATAACTTTTATACTGAATTTAAAAATATTTCAAAAATATATTACAGTTTTTGATTTACTTCCGTCATTATTGACGGGTTATTGCTAGTGGTAAATAATAATAAACTGTTTGTTTGTAACTTTTCATAATTTTTATTATATTTTCAGGACAGCGTTACGTTATAACAAGAAAAATAGATAAATTCATTAGTGATTTTTTTTAAAAAAAAAGCATATTATTGTTCATTTGTTATGATTTATAAAATTTTTCGAAATTGATAGCTTAATCTTCGATTGGAGAAATTCGATTAATCAATTAAGATTTTTAATCAGTCACAGCCCTAATATATATGTACATAATTTTGGTACGTCCGATAAGTATCTAACGCTGCCGTGAATGATGGATGCAATCACTGTTACGAGTAAAATAGCCATGTTCACCAAATCACATCTGTGGTTTACTGGTTAGAAAGGCTACCATCCTCGCAAACATTATGATTCGATTCCCGCCAAGCGTGTACCTTATTGTTGTTTTTCATTCATCTATCTATTTAGTTTTTATAAGTGTGTTTTTTTAATTATAGTCTACATTCGTATAAAAGGTGTCTTGACAGGTTTATTTGCTTGGTGGAAGGTGACAGATGGAAAGTGACATGTGGATGGAAAGAAAACGGAAGAAGCTTTTCACTTAGCACTTGCAGTATATACTGGCCTATCCCGATTATTTCCCAGCTTGCTTCTCGGCGGGAGATATAGACATCTCCTTTGCATCGGAGGTAGAAGCAGTCGAAATGAAGAGAAAATGTTTTTGTAAATAATAGAAGCACACTATTTGCCTTCCTAATTAAGTGTCAACCAATTTTTCCCCAGATCTATACGCAGGAAATATGTCCCGCCTTGACCTTGGTCTTGCTGTCGACGTGGTCGGACTGCTGCGTCACATTTTGTGGTCCGAGTCGGCAGACTGTAGTCGGGAACGCCTGGTCGACGATTACGTCATTTCTCCAGAGACATTCAGCTGGCAACTCAAGAACAGGGTGGGAAGTGTAAGAGGGATTGAATGCATGAGTAGCATCGTAGACAAAATACTAAACGCGCACTAATCCTAGATTAACTCGGCTAGGCATGTTCTCCTTTCAGTGAATGAGAAGGACACAAATACATGTTGTAAATGTAATGCACGATGTAGTTACCTGAGAGTCTCTAAGAAAATCAAAGGTAGAATGGAAATCATGCTCCCTCAGGTATGCCATAAGAGGCAACAAATATGACATTGTGTATGGCACTGACAGTTTATCATACAACACATTTTTACCAACACCACTGCTATAAGATCACGTGACTTCGTCATAGGTTTCTTGCAATAATGCCAGCTGTAGCGGTGACTCTATGCTCCGATAGAAGCAAAAAAAAACGAAATGTATTGACTACCCCCACAAACACACACGCACGCGCATACATACGCACACGCACACACACGCACGCACACACACACACACTCACACACACACACACACACAAATAGATATATATATATATATATATATATATATATATATATATATATATATATATATATATATATATATATATATATATATATATATATATATATATATATATATATATATATATATATAATAGTAGTACCATGTACCGACAGTATTCTAAACAACCGAACACAATAATTTCAGTTGATATCTTTAGCTTCCTCATATGACAGAGCAGATAAGATAACTCAACATTTGTTAACCCTTTTAAAACAGTTACTAACAGTTGTTGTAGCTGCCCACCTAGTTTACAGCATGTTTGCTTCTGTGTTCATCTACTGCATGCTACAACCTTCTGTCAGTAGATGACTCGAACCCTTGTAGATTTAAGTAATGTGTTTACTTATCTGACGGTAGCTACGAATAAAAAAAAATTGATGAAAGCGATTCATGTTTGTACAATATAAAATAAAATAATAGAACATTTGTATTATTAAAGCAATAAAGAAAGATTTAATGAATGACAAAAGAATGAATCAAAAATACACCAAAAATAACCAAACGCATGAAAAATGTTTAAACAGAATTATATGTATTTTCAAACCACACTGATTGCTCACAAATTATAGATGAGACCACAAGACTCAGCTGATGCTGTGAATTCTCGAAGTCCCTTTTTTGTTGACTCGGTTGTCGGCAGCCGTCTGATGTCCAAGATGTAACCAAGACTTGACAGATGGTGTTGCATAGCATTCAAAAAGAGGCTTCAGTGTCATGTGATGTGGAATGTTTTCAATGAGGAGAATTTGTTTTATCTGCAGTAATGTTGTTCATTAAACGGAAAGCTTGTTCCGCTTCTACCGAACTCGCAGCCACAGTTTTCATTATTTGTCTTGCTTCTTTTATGGATTGGGAAACGTCTGTTCCAGATAGATCTCTGTCATCCAGAATATGATGAAAAGAGGGGGAGTATGACATCATTAGGATCACTGGTTCTGAAAACCTGTTTCCATAAATTATATTCCCTCTACTGGGAATCGAACACGGTACTTTTAGAATTCGAGGCGTACGCCATACCTCTTAGCCACTTGACCCCCAAGTGCCAGTGGAACAAGAGATAAGACGAAGGGAAGAAAGACTAAGATGGCATGACAAGGTCACTCACGTGGAACTGATATCAAGAAGCAGACAAGTGCCAGTGGAACAAGAAATAAGATGAAGAAGCTGGCGAGGGATAGGACACACGTTGTGGAAACCTGTTGACAGCATTACCAACCAATACTGGTTTTGGAATCCACAAGGTAATGGACACAAAGAGAGACCCAAAAACATTTGGAAAAGAGAATTGCATACAGAAAGGAACGGGTTGAGGAAGACATGGACAGACTGAGCTGATGGCATGCAATAGGAAGACTTTGTGTACATTTATTGAAAGCCTATGCTCCTGTGAGAGATGTAGGTTAATAAATGATTTAGTGGGATACATATACAAGTTAAGTAATTGACCAATCTTACAGTAAAACTTCATTTTTTGACATGTTATAATAGCCTAGTTTTCTAACTCAAATAAATTCAACAAGCGAACCGATGCGAACCGGCTGAATGACACAACTCAATTTAGAGTGAGAATGATTGATAGTTAGTTTACTTGCCGTCAAATTTAATTTTAAACTGTTACTATATTATTTGTCAGTGTTATAAATGTTTGCATGATCTAACGATAGACTGTTTCAATGACTGACTTTCAGACAACTGCCTATGACGGTGCATTAGGGCAGTATGCTTGGGACAAGAACAGCAACTTCAGAACCAACTTTACGATTGACGTCTTAAAGTACAGTGGAAATGTTACAAAGGTAAGCTTGCCTTATTTTTTCCTTTTTGTTCACTTTTTTTTTTTTTTTTTTTCATAATCTTATTTTTAATGCTTAGTATCATTAGCAATTCTTGGATAAATAATGAACATTGAGTTTACTATCACAAAAAGAGATTTCTGTAGATGTCAACATTCATAATCATCATCATTTGTTAACCTGAGCGGTGACTATAACAATTGACTGTTTAACACGTCAGTACTTGAGCAGACGTTCATAGTTTTCCTAGACAGCTTGCCATGTCATCGGATATCTGCTCCGTTATTCTCTATTTCTTTTACTCATAGCACGTGTTTTCTCTATCTCTCTTCCTATATCTCTTTTTCTAATGGCACATTTTGTCCACTCTCTTTTCCTCTATCTCTTTTAATCATGGCACATTTTTTCATGTCTCTCTCTTCCTGTATCTCTTTAACTAATGACACATTTTTTCTTTGTCTCTCATTCTCTATCTCTTTTACTCATGGCCCATTTTGCTCTCTCGTCCTATATCTCTTTTACTCTTGGAACATTTTTCCCTGCCTTCTACTCATGTCACATTTTTTCTCTGTCTCTCTTCCTCTATCTGTTTTACTCATGGCACATTTTTTCCACTCTCCTTTCCTCTATCTCTTTTACTTGGCACATTTTTTACTTCCTCTCTCTTCCTCTATCTCTTTTACTCATGACACATTTTTCCTGTCTCTCTTCATCTATCTCATATACTCATGGCATCTTTTTTTCCACTCTCTCTGCCTCTATCTATTTTACTCATGACACAAGTTTCCGGACTGTCTCCCAATATCTGTTTTACTCATGGCACATTTTACCAGTCTCTCTCTCTTATATTTTAATCATGGCACATTGTTCCCTCTTTCTCTTCCTATATCTGTTTTACTATTGGCATATTTATTCCTGTCTGTCTTCCTCTTATCTTTTATTCATGGCACATATTTTTCTATCTTCCTCCATCTGTTTCACTCATAGCATATTGTTTTCCTGTCTCTATCTTTCTCTATCTTTTTTTTACTAAGGGCACATTTGTTCCTCTCTAGCTCTTTCTTCATCTATCTGCTTTACTCATGGCACATTTATTCCTCTCTATCTTTTGCAATCTCTTTTACTCAAGGCACATTTTTTTCTCAGTCTGTCTGTCTTCCTCTACTTCTGTTACTCATGGCTCATTTATCGTATCACTATGTTGTTATTTTTCAAGACACTTTTTCAGAACAGTGAATATGAAATAAAGTTTTTTCCTGTGTTTCTCCAGTTTATTTCTCTGCTGTCCAAGTTATACTTTATATTCTCCTCAGGAATAACATTGTTGTCGGTGTATTATATTTGTGTATGACATTCACATTTATACAACATCGCTGCGCGACTCTCCTTTGTAATAAGAGTTATTTCTGTCGCACTCCATTTTTATCTCAAACTATCATGTAAATTGCCATCATGGAAACATTTGCACATCATGTCTTCATATAATAAAGACTTTCTGACTAGAGCATTGACTCAAATTACCTCAGATCTAAGGGTCTTTTATATTTGAACATGCGCCCTAATATAACCGACTAGGTTGAACGGGACGCGCCTCGCCAAAACGAGACAAAACTTTATAAATAAATAAAAAACTAAAAAATAAATCTAGAGCATTAAAATGATGCATTTTGCATTGTTGGAGTTTACTACATTCACAAATTCCGTTCTAGAAAGTCTGTGTATAAATTCCGTTCTAGAAATTCTGTGTACAAATTCCGTTCTAGAAAGTCTGTGTATAGGACAGGGACAAACAAAAAGAACGGTCAAGTATTCGTTTCTTTCTTGTCCCCTATTTGACTTCCGCTCCAGCAAAATGTCAGACAATACTAACACATACGTCCAAGATTTACACAGATACCGACACTGTTGCATGATCTTATATATCTCTTAAATTAAGAATTAAACCAACAAGAGTTCTCACAATCAGGTCAACAACAACAAAAATGGGATATAAAAAACCCATGAGTCTTCGTATTTACTTTAGACAACCTCGCGAAATATTATGTGACCTTCATCTACTTCTTTAAACTTAGCCGCCGACTGTCAAAGCAGTCAGTGGCTATCTTGCCTGATGGCGTCTTGTAGGGCAGCAACCAACTGCTTTCACTTTGTTCTGTCGGCGGCCATCCTTCGTGCAGTGCCCCAGCTCTGGTTCATTCTTTGCATCTTGGCCTCCACAGTTCTCTGCCAAGTTATTTTATTCTCTTTCGCTTTCCTTCTGGTGTCCATAGCATAGCTGTTTCTGGTGTCCATAGCATAGCTGTTTCTGAGGTCCATAGCATAGCTGTTTCTGGTGTCCATAGCATAGCTGTTTCTGAGGTCCATAGCATAGCTGTTTCTGGTGTCCATAGCATAGCTGTTCCTGAGGTCCATAGCATAGCTGTTTCTGGTGTCCATAGCATAGCTGTTTCTGAGGTCCATAGCATAGCTGTTTCTGAGGTCCATAGCATAGCTGTTTCTGAGGTCCATAGCATAGCTGTTTCTGAGGTCCATAACATAGCTATTCTTGTGATGGCATCAGGGTCTCTTTTAAGGACGTGGCCAACCCAGCTCCAGCTCTGCCAGCTATGATGGTTTGCATGTCCTCTTGGTTGAGGGCATGTGGTCTTCTGAGTATCGTTATATATATTCTCACGTTTAGAGGGTTGTTGTCACGGACAACGCCGCATCAACCAGGTGCCAATGAGATCTTATTTCTATCTCAGAAGACGAAAGGTCAAACGGTTGCAACAATTCTCTATCCTGTACAATTCATCCTTTTTTCCAGTTTTACAGATAGTATTTTTCCAGTATTTTTTTTTCTTTCAGTCATTCATTTTCTATACTTCTTGTCACGTAGACAGATAATTTATTTTACCATCTTGTCCATAATTTGATTACTCTTTTAATGCCATGGTTTCCTTGACATTTTGTATTTCTTTTCTACCTTCGTGACCCTATTTTTTCACTTTCTCAAACCCCACCCGAAGTTTGTTTACGTTCTGGCTGGCCTTCAGAATAAATTCCAGCTGCGGTCAGCGTAGCGGTAACGTAATGTTATCTAAACGCACCTGTGGTTCGTGACCAGAGAAACATTTCTGTTACGCCTAAAGCGTTCGAACGTGCGAAGACGGTTTCTGTGTAGACACGGCTCGTTAGCAGGGATCAAATCTTCTGCGGTCGGTAAACGAGTTTGATCTGTTTCAGGAGGAGATAACAATCGCGGTCAGCCTTTGTGGGTTTTTGCCCCTTAGAACACAGCAGTAGTGGTCATAATATTACGTTGCACGCCGATACATCTGTAGAAACCAGCCATGCCAGGTGTTTATTTGTAAACTATAAGAGTAGAAGGGGTTAATAGACTAACACACTCGTGAATATATTCCTGGCCCGAGATGGACCATCATGAGATAAGGCAAACTTTAACACAGAACTAAAAGGTTAAGGCCTATCTCTAGTCATTTTCGGGGTGAGTTGACATATCTTATAATTATAATATGATATATTCATGTTAGTTTTTTATATATCTGATAGGAAAGTGACTTGAATTCATTTCTGAGGACTTCTTCTAGTAATTTAGTTCAGTGATAATGTAGCGCTGTCTACGGCCTTAGTTAAGCGGTGCTTAAACTGTTACAGTTTATAATGGGAAATGATAAACTTACAATAACAGATACTAGGCGTAGAATCAGTCCACAGATGCTTATCATGGGTTAAGAATAGGCAAATTAACTGTCATTTCTGTAAGATAATGTCAGGGGTGGATTGTTTACTTAAAACTGAATAGTGAGATGCAGGCAATAACTCTGAATTATAGGAGAAAGTCACTTATTCCTTTTTGGATAGATATTTCTAGTGGCAAGGGAGAATCATTTTATGCTTACTTGTGTGGCTAGGCACTAGTCTATAACTTTCACAGAAAGCAGTCACCAGGCATAGATATAATTATATCTTATGATTCAGCCACAACTGTATTATTATAGCAAGAACATTGCATTTTCTATGTACTCATTTTGTGGAATGCTAATATATTTCCCCAAGGGGACATATGATTTATTTGTGTAATGTCACATGCTGTAATCTGTTTATGTAAATTCATTTAATGTTGTAAGATGAATAAGCATATTCATTCAACTGTAACTGCAAGGTTAGGTTTCCTGTATGTTTAGTTGGAAGAAGAGGAGTAGATTGTTGCTGTCAAAACGATTACTGACAGGTACATGGGTGTACAAAAGATATTAAGCCTATGCGGGCACATGCTATAATTGATAGAATGGAAGGAGCGGAGCATAACTAGGTTATAAAACATTAGATTGATTTTGTTGTTGCTTGATGTAAAGGGTGTCTTTTTTTGGGTCTCAGTTTCAGGGAGACCGAATCGCTAGAGCAGACTCCAGTCAGGCGAAGAACGTCATGTTCTCTTCGATCTAGAGGGTTTCTGAATACCGTTAGCGTCACGAGTCGTCAACCCGTTCCTGAATCAAAACCCCTTTTGTCAACGCCAAGTTAAGCTCACGCAGTGCAACGAGCCCACGCTAAATCCTGGAGAATCATCTGATGCAGTAGTAGTTCCTTACTCGCCTCTTGATTGCCATTCAGAGCATGGCGGCTTCCAGCATATCAATCAGCCCAGCGTCTATAGCAGAATCTGATATCACCCGCCTTTGTGTGCCTAAACGGGACACTCAGCAAACCACAGCCAAACCAGTTTAAACAGGATTTACAGCCAAGCAAGCAATAGCGCCGGATAAGAGCGCCTGGGACTCCTTGTCCTCAAGTAACTTCGTCTGGTGTATTTCTGGGTTTATGTAGAACTTCGCACTTATGAGCAGCCATCTATGGACAGAGTTCCAGCCCCACTCGCGCCATTAGAGGTCACCAATGATAGCACCTACAAGGAAAGTTATGCAGTCTATTCAAATCATCTTGAAGGATATATGCACGTAAGACACTTTCTGGAGCTAGCACATTTGGTCCCACGAAAGCGGACAGGCTGTCGCTCAGTTTGTTAGTTTGGTCAGCAGGAAAGATAGACAGAGCTCCAGCCCCACTCGCGCCATTAGAGGTCACCAATGATAGCACCCACAAGGAAAGTTATGCATTCTATTCCAATCATCTTGAAGGATATATGCACCGTAAGACACTTTCTGGAGCTAGCACATTTGGTCCCACGAAAGCGGACAGGCTGTCGCTCAGTTCGTTTATTTGGTCAGCAGGAGATAGACAGTCTTCCAGTCCCCATCGCGAAATCAGGGGTGCCACCAACAATAGCGACTACAGTGGATTTATACAGGTCAAGTCCATCCCCCATGGAGTATATTTTTACGTAAAAGACACTGTCGGAAGCATTGTACTTGGTCCCACGAAAACGGACAGACTGTCAGACAGTTTATTTCATTTCTCTGTATTCTACAGGTTTATGAGTGTGGGTGGTGTGTGTGTTTGTGGGTGTGTATTTGCATTATTGTGGTTATTGATGATTATTGATGACTATTGATGATTATTTTTATTATTGATGTAATTTTATGTTGTTGGTGATGAAATGCATTATTTTCATAAATGCTTCTTCATTTAATAAAGTTTACACCTTTATTAATGCGCTGTTCATGACCCTTCCATCCATAATTAACTTGTTTTAGCTCTTTACTATAATCTCTATGTTTGATAAGAGAAAAGAGTGAGAGCAGGAGGTGCTTAGACAGTAAAAGTGAGTTGAGGCTTGGAGAGAGAGATCATTTTGATAAATCTTCTTCCAGGTTGTCTCAAGTCCATCTCCTATTTACACCTTTCTGTGTGTGTAAATCTATAACTCTGTCAGTCCACTATCCCTTGTCGATTTCACTACTATTGTCCAACTCGACAAATACTCTACACTTTACTCAACCACGACACTTCTGAAGATGCTCCTTTATAAATAACACATTGTTTTTTATTCCTTAATTCATGCATACTTTTTGCTTCCTTTAAGCTAGTGACTACAAATCTGTTACTCCCATCTACCTGGATATTAAATGTCTTTTTATCGCTTCTTTTTCACCTGCACAAATGCTTTTTGTAATATGAAATATATATTTACTTGTATTTTAATCAAATCTATGATACCATCTCAAGAACAGCTTCGCAACTTTTTTCCGTCCTTGATTATCTAACTTTAATATTGTGCAACGTAACAACAAAAGCACTGTTTAAGTAGTGTGCTGGTTTTTTTGTATATTAAATAATATCGTTTAATTTCCAGCGAAAAAAAAATAAATGCCAGATTCCTTATTCAATCTCTACAAAATTATGAAAAAGAACTAGAATGTGTGATTTCTGTATCATCCTCGCTGGTTGTTCAAGCAATTTAATCCTTCTTGTGTATCTAAGGGAGGAGATCGGAGCACTGATGGACTAGAACTATTTTATCATTTTTATCATTGTTTAACTTTGTCTCAACAAGAACTATTTTATCATTGTTTTAACCTTGTTACTCTACAAGAATTATTTTATCATTGTTTAACTTTGTCTCAACAAGAAATATTTTATCATTGTTTTAACCTTGTTACTCTACAAGAACTTTTTTTATCATTACGTATTTAACTTTGTCTCAACAAGAACTATTTTATCATTGTTTTAACCTTGTTACTCTACAAGAACTATTTTATCATTGTTTTAACCTTGTTACTCTACAAGAACTATTTTATCATTGTTTAACTTTGTCTCAACAAGAACTATTTTATCATTGTTTAAACCTTGTTACTCTACAAGAACTATTTATCATTGTTTAACTTTGTCTCAACAAGAACTATTTTATCATTGTTTTAACTTTGTTACTCTACAAGAACTATTTTATCATTGTTTTAACCTTGATACTCTACAAGAACTATTTTATCATTGTTTTAACTTTGTTACTCAACAAGAACTATTTTATCATTGTTTTAACCTTGTTACTCTACAAGAACTATTTTATCATTGTTTTAACCTTGTTACTCTACAAGAACTATTTTATCATTGTTTTAACCTTGTTACTCTACAAGAACTATTTTATCATTGTTTTAACCTTGTTACTCTACAAGAACTATTTTATCATTGTTTTAACTTTGTTACTCAACAAGAACTATTTTATCATTGTGTTAACCTTGTTACTCTACAAGAACTATTTTATCATTGTTTTAACCTTGTTACTCAACAGGAACTATTTTATCATTGTTTTAACTTTGTTACTCAACTAAAAAAAAGTTTTTTTTTTCTTCTCTATCAAGCTTGGGACAATAACATTCGACCTTGGAGTCCCAAATGTAACTATACAACACCATCCCAGTCCGACAAAGGGAAGTGCCCCAAAAGTTTTTGGACAAGATGAAATTTTGAGAATAGCTACGAAGCAAGTACGTTTATTCCATATTTCCACCTATAGTTAAATCCAGGTGCTAAAGTGTGACGTGAGGTGCTAAAGTGTGACATGAGGTGCTAAAATGTGACATGGGGTGCTAAAATGTGACGTGAGGAGCTAAAGTGTGACGTGAGATGCTAAAGTGTGACTTCAGGTGCTAAAGTGTGATGTGAGATGCTAAAATGTGACGTGAGATGCTAAAATGTGACGTGAAGAGCTAAAGCGTGACGTGAGATGCTAAAGTGTGACATACCTATGATGCTAAAATGTGACGTGATGAGCTAAAGTGTGACGTGAGATGCTAAAGTATGACATACATAAGATGCTAAAATGTGACGTGATGAGCGAAAGTGTGACGTGATGAGCGAAAGTGTGACGTGAGGTGCTAAAACGTGACGGGAAGTGCTAACGTGTGAAATGAGGTGCTAAAGTTCTCGTTCTTGAGGCAACTGTGACGCAATGGCTGTTGTAAGCCTGTGTTGTTGTGGGATTTCTGGAGGCTGTTATCTTGTAAGCCCAGCTATGTTCGGCGACGATTCTACCCTTTACCGTAGCAGAGAAGCCCCAACCTGATTTCTCACCACGGATCACAGACCCATCAGTATACACAATGGCATCATTATCCCCAGCATGATCATGTATCATTTCTACATTATCTATAACATCTCTCATGAAAAGTTGCTTTTTATCTGCTTTTTGTCGCAGGACAGTCTGTAATAATGTCCTTAAAGTCTATATTATGAGTAATTTCGCCCTCAGTGAGCAGTAGCTTGGGTTATGAAAACATCCTACTCAGCCAACAGAAATGGAATCCAGAGGACTATGACTAAACAGCTTGATGATCTAGATTACGCCGATGACCTGGCTCTCCTGTCCCATAAACATAATCAGATGCTAGACAACGTGAAAGTGCTTTACGAGAGGTCGAAGCAAGTGGGAATGAAAATGCCTACTGAGAAAACAAAGATAAGGAGAATAAAGGCAGGCAATGATAACAGTATTCCACTTGAAGAAACATCAATAGAAGAAGTGTCGTCGACCTGGACTTGGACTGGATTAATTCCAGCCCTGGGCGAAAACGTTTGAAGCAGTGTAGTCGACCAGGGACTGGCGGCTCCTGAGCCTACTCAGTTCTAATGGGTACTATCCGAAGACGGCGAGTATCTGCCTGAATGGCGAGTGGACACCTGTCATTGTACAGGGAAAAAAGGGATACTCACGTAAAAATAAGTCTCAGGTTAGATATACTAACCGGAGATTCTCGCCTCGAGTAATAGCGGACGTACGTTTAAAAAAAACACATACCTTGGTAGCACTGTTAACACTGTTGGTGGGACAGGCAATGATATCAAAATAAGAATACAAAAGGCTGGGGGAGTTTTTGTTCCATAGGGAAATACATGGAGATGAAACGAAATCAATTCTAACACAAAAATCAGAATCTTCAGTTCAAATGTCAAGTCAGTTCTGTAACATGGAGAACAACAAAGACAGCAGACACAAAGGTACACACTTTTATAAATGAGTGCCTGCGTAGAGTGGAAAGATTTAAGTGTTATGACAAGATCACTAATGTGGAACTGATGACAAGATCACTCATGTGGAACTGATGACAAGGTCACTCATGTGGAACTGATGACAAGATCACTAATGTGGAACTGATGACAAGATCACTAATGTGGAACTGATGACAAGATCACTAATGTGGAACTGATGACAAGATCACTAATGTGGAACTGATGACAAGATCACTAATGTGGAACTGATGACAAGATCACTAATGTGGAACTGATGACAAGATCACTAATGTGGAACTGATGACAAGATCACTCATATTGAGCTGATGACAAGATCACTAATGTGGAACTGATGGCAAGATCACTAATGTGGAACTGATGACAAGATCACTAATGTGGAACTGATGACAAACACTAGAGAAGTAATAAGAATAAGAGAAAACAAGACGCTGGGGATGGATACAATACATACTCAGGAATCCCGTAGATAGCATTATCAAGCAGACTTTGTTCTGGAATCTGGTAATAGAGGTACAGGTAGACCAAGGAGCACACGGAGAAGAGAACTGGAGACAGACATGAAGGGCATGAAGAAGACATGGACTGACCTTGAACTGATAGCACGTGACAGGAAGTACTGACTTAAGTTTCTGAAAGTCTATGCTCGTCTGGAAGCTTATGGGTGATGAGCAGAAAAGCCAAAAATGAACGACGATCATGGCTCACAGCTGAGTGCACACAGCTCCTGATTCATGTACATTTAGAAACTGATTCATGTACATTTAGAAACTGATCGTTCGCCTTCTGCATTTGGTTGAGTTAACAGTAGATAAATCCTCAAAGCAACATGCACCTTCGGAAAACGCGTAACAAGGTTTGGAAATTTTTATAAATTCGGTTGCAGGCACATCGATTTTATATTTTCAAACTTGTTAGCACATTAGGAATAACAGTGTCCTGGGCGTACGTAAAACTAGATCCGATCATGGATTATCTTTGTACTTTTAGTTAATAAGATTAACATTAACTTGAGTCATTCATTAACTTCGTTTTTATTTCTTTGCAATTCTTAATTTTTTTTTTTCTTCATTATCTCCAGACAGACCCTTTCATAATAAAAAGTGGTAACGGCTACATCGGTTTCAGTCAGGACTTGCTAGAGAAACTCGCTGACAAAGTACAATTCAAGTATGAACTGTTCGAAGCTGAAGATCATGTGGACGGTAAAGAAGAGAAGATTAATGGAATGGTTTATGCTCTTACCTCAGGGGTATGTTGTAATGGGATGGTTTATGCTTTTACCTCAGGAGTATGTTGTAATGGGATGGTTTATGCTTTTACCTCAGGAGTATGTTGTAATGGGATGGTTTATGCTTTTACCTCAGGAGTATTGTAATGAGATGGTTTATGATCTTATCTCAGGGGTATCTTGTAATGGAATGGTGTATGCTCTTATCTCACGGGTATGTTGTTATGGGATGGTTTAAGCTGTTACCTCCTGGTATCTTGTAATGGAATGGTTGATGCTCTTACCTCAGGGGTATGTTGTAATGGGATATTTTATGCTCTTACCTGAGGGGTATCTTGTAATGGAATGGTTTATGCTCTTACCTCAGGGGTATGTTGTAATGGAATGGTTTATGCTATACCACAAGGGTATGTTGTCAAAGGATATTTTACAAATTAATTCGCTATTGATCTTCAATATTCTCTATTTCTTTCTTGAATGTGCTATATTATCATCACTCCTCTTTTCGCTGCTTGCCTGACTGTCGGCTGGTGTTCGTATCTTCATTCCCAACATCATGAACGCGCACATCATTTAACATAAAAAAAATCTATGGTTAAACGTCATCTATGATAATAATGTTTGATAAAATAAACATTGTAAAAAGTTGTTATGAATAAATTATGAAGAATAATATTGGAAATTTTTTGCTGTTTCATTGAAAAAGATGCCGGCACTACATACCGGTGCGTACCGCCACAAAAAAAGCACTGTAGATATATATGTATATGGTAGATCCTTAGAGGGTTCAGTGTTTCCAAAGTTGAACCCAAAAGCTCCTGGGCTGCAGAAACTTGGTGTAGAGAATATGATAGCAAATCTGTGTACAGGGGATGTATCACAAAAGGTTGTCTTGTTATTTCCTAGAATGCAAGCATGGCAGTTGGTGCGCTAGAAGTCTCGGCAGACAGAGAAAAGATCATCTCCTTCTCGTACACAATTATGTCTTCTCAAGCCAGCATCCTGATCAAGAAGGCTGATAGCACGATCAACTACTTTCAGTTCCTGGGACCATTTTCTAGTGGTAAGAAAATCGCTATACCTCTACCATTGTTTTATCACACTATTGTATATGTGTTTACAGTATTTGTGTGTACATATTATATATCACTCGACAGCCTTTAGCTCTCCAGGGGGCATAGGCCTTCAACAAACACATGTCCAGTCTTCCTGTCACGTGACATAGGCCTTCAACAAACACATGTCAAGTCTTCCGGTCACGTGACATAGGTCTTCAACAAACACATGCCAAGTCCTCCTGTCACGTGACATTTGCCTTCAACAACCACTTGCAAAGTCCTCCGGTCACGTGACATAGGCCTTCAACAAACACATGCCAAGTCCTCATGTCATGTGACATAGGCCTTCAACAAACACATGTCAAGTCCTCATGTCACGTGACATAGGCCTTCAACAAACACATGTCAAGTCCTCCTGTCACGTGAAGTAGGCCTTCAACAAACACATGCCAAGTCCTCCTGTCATGTGACATAGGCCTTCAACAAACACATGTCAAGTCTTTCTGTCACGTGACCTAGGCCTTCAACAAACACATGTCAAGTCTTCCTGTCACGTGACATAGGCCTTCAACAAACACATGTCAAGTCTTCCTTTCACGTGAAATAGGCCTTCGACAAACGCATGCCAAGTCCTCCTGTCACGTGACATAAGCCTTTCTTCAACAAACACATGCCAAGTCCTCCAGTTACGTGACATAGGTCTTCAACAAACACACGCCAAGTCCTCCTGTCACGTGACATAGGCCTTCAACAAACACATGTCAATTCTTCCTGTCACGTGACATAGGCCTTCAACAAACACATGTCAAGTCTTCCTGTCACGTGACATAGGCCTTCAACAAACACATGTCAAGTCTTCCTGTCAAGTGACATAGGCCTTCAACAAACACACGTCAAGTCTTCCTGTCACGTGACATAGGCCTTCAACAAACACATGTCAAGTCTTCCTGTCACGTGACATAGGCCTTCAACAAACACATGTCAAGTCTTCCTGTCACGTGACATGGGCCTTCGACAAACACATGTCAAGTCTTTCTGTCATGTGACATAAGCCTTCCTTCAACAAACACATGTCAAGTCTTCCTGTCACGTGACATAGGCCTTCAACAAACACATGTCAAGTCTTCCTGTCACTTGACGTAGGCCTTCAACAAACACATGTCAAGTCTTCCTGTCACGTGACATCATCTCAAGTTCTTTCCACGTCTTCCTCATAATTTTCACTTCTATCTCCAGCTCTCTTCTCCGTGTGTTTGTTTGTTTGTTTGTTTGTTGGTCTATCTCTGATTCTTTTTTTCCTGGGGATTCCAACACAAGGACTGCCTTGTAATGCTATCACGATGTTTCCTCAATGTGTGACCCGTCCATCGCCAGCGTTGTCTTCTCATTTCCTGCTTCATTGGCCCTTGTCTGGTTCTTGTCATCAGTTCAACATTGGTGACATTTTTATATTATTTCAATCCTTCTATTCTTCGCAAGCACCCATTTATGAAAGTCTGTAACTTTTTGGTGGTTGCTTTTGTTGTTGTCCATGTTTCAGAGCCAAACGAAACGAATGACTTGACATTTAAGTTGAAGATTCTAATTTTTGAGTTTGTCTTGATTTTTCTTGATCTCCATATATTTTCCAATGCAGTAAAAGCTATTATTTTTTTTAATTCTTATTTTGAATTCATTGTCTGTCCCTCCAGCTTTGTCTATATTACTGAAGATATGTGTATCATTCCACATCTTGTAGTGGTGTTTCTTCAAGTTTTACAGTGTTAACATTTCCTGCATTTATTCTGTTGTATTTGTCTTTTCCCGGTGTATTTTTAGACCCACTTGCTGTGACCTCTTATCGGGTATTCTAATTTTGCCTTCCACTTGATTACAATCATGAGACAGAAGAGCCAAGTTATCGGCAAAACCCAGATCACCAACCTGTTTGGTCAGATCCACTGGATTTCACTACACTGTCAAATACCTCTCCAGCATATCATGTGTGTACACATTTAAAAGAAAAGCCTATCGAGTAAAAGATATTCAGCACTTAGAAACTACTAAGACTGCAGATGGAATCAGGATATTGCATGACAGAATAACAGTACTTGCAGAATTTCTGAAGGACCAGACCAAAGATCACTTTCTACCACGTTGTAAGAATAACGAGCATGAAAGAACGTCACCGACTGCTCATTTACAAACATTTGCGTTATTAATACACCTACATCAGACAAATACAACATCTGATGGAGATATAATAATGGATTAATAAAATACATCATCTGATGGAGATATAATAATGGATTAATAAAATACATCAAGCGTTAAAGCAAAGAAGTCAAGTAAATAGTTACAGCTTTTGGTTTTTTTTTTTTTTTTGCCCGCAGAAATGACCAGCTCGTTTTAATCAAATGTATAAAAAATGAAACATACAAAAAATATAGCAGGTACAAAATCAACAAAATTAATAAATAACGTACCATAATATAACTTTTATAAAGTTTGACTCATTTAACATCGGCGGGTACCAGATCCCGGAAATCAGATATGCTGACGATACAGTCCTCCTATCGACCAACCCAGAAGGACTTGAACAATTAATTCTGTCCACCAAAAAACACAGCGAAGCCCAGAATCTATACCTAAACACCAAGAAGACCAAAGTATTGACAACAGACTAAGTAAAGACCAAACCAGAAATTGAAATTGATAACGAAGAACTGGAAAGTGTTAATGAATTCGAATACATAGGATCAATCATCAACAGCTCTGGCGACTGTGCAGTAGAAATTAAAAGAAGACTTGCAATTGCTTCACATAAACTAATACAGATGAAAAACCTATGGCAAGGCACAAGCAAAGAAACAAAGTTACAACTGATCAGAGCATGTATATTCCCAGTAGCAACATACGGCTGCGAGACTTGGACACTCAATAAAACAAATATCCTCCGACCAGAGCTAAGAAGTGAATTTGTAACTCGTTGGTACAGAGCATTTTGTGTAATCATTTCAACAAACACAATAAAGGAAAAAGACGGAATGTAACTAGAATGAAAAGCGACTACGCAGGATTAAAGCACAAAAGCACCATCAACGAAAATTTCTATGACCTCGCACAGACCTGAAGAATCTAGGCCAGGGGTTGGCAACCTGTTTCTCTTGATCTACCGCTAGGTCCCAATGTATCACGTGGTTGCTCTCTAGATTAGTGGTATTCAACCTGGGATACGTGTAACCCTAGGGGTACAAGAAGACATCTAAGCGTGTACGTGAATAAAAAAATCTGCAAATGCACAGTCGGAGGGTTTCTTATTTTTCATTGTTTGAAGTAAATTACTAATTGTTTAATTATTCAAAAATATTAAACTTTAAATGTATTAAACTTTAACATTGACACATTGAAACATTGACACTACCATTCAGAAAGGAGGTATCCCAGGTACACCAGGATGTCTAGAGCATGCCACAATGATCTGGGAAGCAATCCAAAAGGCCAAGTCTGACAGAACAAACCTCCATGTAATCTGGTTGGATCTAGCAAATGCTTATGGATCCGTTCCACACCAGATGTTGTGGCAGGCCCTAGAAATGTATCATGTTCCACAAGAGATTGCAGCAATGCTGAAGCTGTATTTCGCAGGGTTTACTGTCAGATTTTCAACCAGAGAGTACTCAACGAAGTGGATTGGCCTTGAAGTTGGAATTGCGATGGGGTGTACCATCTCTCCGATACTATTCGTGATGGCTATGCAGGTAATCCTCAATGCGGCTGAAGGAATGGCTATAGGTCCAAAGCTCTGTGGAATGTGTCACTTGCCACCGCTCAAAGCATTCATGGATGACACAACAATTCTGACATCAGATGAACATCAGGCCCGGAGGATGTTAGCACGCCTGGATGAACTAGTCAGCTGGTGCAGAATGAGCTTCAAACCCAAGAAGTCGAGAAGCCTATCAGTCAGGAAAGGGAAGATTGCAGAGGACATATTCATGGTCTCCAACCAAAGAATCCCTACTGTCATTGGGGAACTTGTTAAAAGTCTTGGCAGGGTGTACGATGCCTCATTAAAAGACTCGAAGGCAGTGCAACAGACAATAGAAATGGCAGACAGAGGGCTACAGATCATAGACCAAAGCAGATTCCTGGGAAAGTTCAAACTGTGGTGCCTGCAGTTCATGTTGATACCGAAGTTGCTGTGGCCACTGCTTATATATGAAATAAGCACAAGTACAGTGGAAGCTATAGAGCAGAAGGTCAACAAGTTCATGAGAAAGTGGCTAGGGGTACCACCAGGTCTGTCAGATGCACTGTACTGCAAAAAGTCAAAACTTCTGCTTCCTTTCAAGTCAGTTGTTGAAGAGTACAAAGTTGGAAAGGCAAGGCTTGCAATGATGCTACGCGAGTCATCTGATGACGTGGTTAAGTCCATTCAGCTCACACTGAAAACGGGAAGAAAGTGGAGAGTGGAATAAGCTGTTGATGCTGCCCAAGAGTCACTCAAACTGAGGGAGGTAATCGGATACACACAAACGAATAGACGGGGATTTTGTCATGGAGACATCCGCTGGTGGTCCAAGGCATCAAGCAGGGTGCGCAGAGACATGGTAGTTCAGGAGATACGAGGAGCTGAGAATGATAAGAGGTTGCAAAAAGCAGTGCAGCAGGTCCAACAAGGCCAATGGACTACATGGGAAGGAGCCCTGAAGAGGTCCTTGACATGGAATGATATATGGCATATGGCACCTCTTAGGCTCAGCTTCGTTGTTAGATCAATGTATGACCTGCTGCCGTCGGCCACCAACCTTGTGAAATGGGGAAAGTTGGATGATGAGCAGTGCCCCCTGTGCCAGGGGAGGCAGACACTCGAACACGTGCTCTCAGTGTGTAAGGTGTCATTAGGGCAAGGGCGATACACTTGGCGCCATAACAAAGTGCTAAATGAGCTTGCTGCGACAATAGATCTGGCAAGGATAAAGGCGAATAGCAAACCCAGGCCGAGCACCGCAAATACATGCTTTCTGAGGGCAGGAAAGTTAGCACACCCCAAACCGAGTAAACCTGGTAGCAGTTTACCATCTCTTCTTGACTGTGCAAACGACTGGGAGATGGCGGTAGACCTACCTGGACGAGGGGCATATCCAGAGAGTATCAGAAAATCGCGGAGTTGGCCGGATATAGTGCTTCATTCTTCAGCAACGCTTCAGGTCATACTGATTGAACTGACCGTGCCATTTGAATCCAGATTAGACAAGCAACATTTGTTCAAAGCGGCCAAGTATAGTGATCTGGCCGCGGATCTGAGACACGATGGGTTCACTGCAAGGGTCATGGCTGTTGAAGTGGGCACAAGAGGGCTTGTGGCTGCATCAGTGTATGATTTATTGAAACTGTTGGGGCTGAGGGGACAGTCGAGAACAAGGGCACTGAAGAGGCTTAGTGAAACTGCCGAAAAGGCATCAGGCTGGCTGTGGAACAACCGCAATGGGCAATGGAAATCGTGACAATAAACGCTGCGGTACAGAAAACACCAGGAAGTTTTCTAAGTCCACAATACGTTGAGTTTTTGGTGTACTAGTGAAAGGGCTGTGGCTGAGAGGCGACAGACGGTGTATATTATAGAAGTGTCAGTGTCAGAATTTCAGTGGCGAACGCGCAGTGGCGTCGGCTTCGCGATGGTGTCTCAGTGTGTGCGACGGAACGAACGGAATAATTTGTCTTCTCTTTGTTACTTTCACAATTGCCTCCACGGCTGGCGGAGTTGTGGATTAAAGTTGCTAGCATAAGTGAAATGGGTTCATTTTCGATACAAGACAACAGGAGGCTGAGACGCTTGGGAGTCATGACCCAAGTGGGCCCGCTCCCCTTAGAGTGTAAAGGAGTATATCGGGCCGAAACACTTGTCGGACGGGGATACGTCTTCTGATGATCAGATTGCTTCCTGTTGTATCGCTCTGTAAAGAGTTTCCTATCATCATCAACTTTAATTTATTATACTGGGTGTAAATTATGTAATTTATTTTAGATGCTTGCCCTATGCCCTAGAATTGTATTTATGTATAGGTAAATTGAATACTTGGAACTATGCACCAATAACTTTGTGGGTACATAGTTAAAGATAAATTATATCTGTGGGTACGCGAACAAAAAATGTTGAATACCACTGCTCTACAAGCATGATGGAGGGAGAAACAATAATTATTAACCTTGATAAAGTTTGTACTGAGGATTGGCAGAGTGGTTAGATCACTGGTCTCTCGTGACAATGGTGCCGGGTTTGAATCACGCTCCAGTTTACCCAGCTGTAAATAGGTACCTGACTCTGCTCTTTGAATTAGGAAGGAAAATGCAGCGAGGAAGGGAACTTGTCACCCCACCTGTCTATGCTGGACCTAGTATGGTGAAGTCTCTAACACTTCACTCCTTTACGGCAGTATCTGCTATGGGACTACCTTGACCTTAGTTAAAGTACGAACTAGCTCTCTCCAATAAGTGGGGAGGCTGCTTTCAAACTGGTAAGGAAACAAATATATAAATTAACTTGTTAAACTGTTTCATACCATTTTATTTTTTCATTTATATATTTGTTAGCTCTCCCCAACCGACACATGAAAGCGAGGTGTCTCCAGGTCTAAATATACTTTCACCGCATTCCCAGTGACAATCAGCGAGTTAGCTAGCTAATATTCATTTTATGTGTGAACTGTATCAGACAGAAAATTATCTTTTCTTTCACGTAAAGTTAACATTCAGTAAAATATTTAGTTGTAATTTTCCACCGCTCTGTTGACAGGATGGCAGGAATCAGCTCTTGCTGCAGATATAAAAATTACATGTAGGACCTTGAAACCTGAAAATAGACATTACTTTTTTTTTTAAAAGCTAGATCTTTAGACAGTTTAGTGTTTATAAAGTAGATCTTCAAGCTCCTGGGTTGCCTGCTATCTTAAACCTTCCACAAACAAGACAAATGATAATGTAAGGACTGCTCTTTCCTTCAGGCCCCTGAATCTTCATTAGATGCCTGTTTACTACTTCCCGTCTGTTTCTTAGGGCAGACGTGACCTCTATATTACAGCACAATGATAATGTAAGGACTGCTCTTTCCTTCAGGCCCCTGAATCTTCATTAGATGCCTGTTTACTACTTCCCGTCTGTTTCTTAGGGCAGACGTGACCTCTATATTACAGCACAATGATAATGTAAGGACTGCTCTTTCCTTCAGGCCCCTGAATCTTCATTAGATGCCTGTTTACTACTTCCCGTCTGTTTCTTAGGGCAGACGTGACCTCTATATTACAGCACAATGATAATGTAAGGACTGCTCTTTCCTTCAGGCCCCTGAATCTTCATTAGATGCCTGTTTACTACTTCCCGTCTGTTTCTTAGGGCAGACGTGACCTCTATATTACAGCACAATGATAATGTAAGGACTGCTCTTTCATTCAGGCTCCTGGGGGCGATTTCTTCATTAGATGCCTGTTTACTACTTCCGATCTGTTTCTTAGGGCAGACGTGACCTCCATACTACAGCTGAGTTGTACACTTCCATGTTCTTCCATTCATGCAATACATGAATAAGCTCATCAAGTAACATAACCTTTAATCAAACACCGGCCACGTCATCTTTCTGTCTGCTATCAGCTCCAGGTCTGCCCGTGCTCTTCTCAACATTGTAATTTCTATCTCGAGTTCTCTTTACGGTTTACCTCTACCTCTCTTAACATGGAAATTCCTTTGGTTTGGTTTAAAGGACCATCTTCATTACACTAACAGGTGCTCTTACGCATCCCTATGTCAATTGTTGTTGACCCAGTGAACACGAAATGAAAGAACAAAGGCACTCTACAGGGTGGGTGTTTGACCGAGTAATAATGGGGGTTATTGCCCCGTAGAACCACCTCAAAAGAACGACATACAGAGAGTCAGTGACTCTAGAAAAAAACTAAGAAAAGATAACGAAGGGGCGGGTTGGATAATAGGGAGTAACAGCCATTTTGCCAGACTATCATGTCATGTCACAAACTTACCTGCATATTTTTTTTTAACCTAGGTCTGTGGCTAATGATTCTGGTCTTCATGCTGGTAGCAGGTGTGTCTCTCTACGTCATGAGCAGGTACGACCCAACACAGCAAGGAAACGTCCAACACTTTGATTTGAAGGAGAGTTTATGGTACAGCCTAAACATTTTCCTGCAGGTAACCAACTATTTGTTTATATTAGGCTGTACTCTCTTAGTCTGTAGTTCCATTTTCCTTCTTCTTCTTCTTCTTCTTCTTCTTCTTCTTCTACTTTCAGGTTCATATTGCCTGCGAGAGCATCCGACTGGCTAAGCGGTTAAAGTGTTTGCCTCTCCAGGATAGAAACGTGATAGCTTTACGCTCCAGTTTACCTAGCCTGTTGTTGTTGTTGTTGTTTAACTAAGGCTGCTGAGCTTCTCGCTATTTAGCAGCCAATACCAAGTTGAAGAGATCTTGGTATTATGTACACTGTATATCTAGGATTTTCCTGTGCCTTTGTTGCCATTCCGAAACGCGTTGAGTTGAAATCATGAGCTCCAGTTTCTCCAGCTTGGCTTGCATTTAAAGTATCGTCACATCTGGTCCCAAGCTAGGAGTAAGAAGTGCATGGCATACTGTGCATTCCCCGCCATCCAAGGATGCTCTCCAACTATGCAGAGCTAAAATACTGAACTCTGGTTCTGG
Organism: Oreohelix idahoensis; assembly: GCA_024509875.1. Taxonomy (NCBI): domain Eukaryota; kingdom Metazoa; phylum Mollusca; class Gastropoda; order Stylommatophora; family Oreohelicidae; genus Oreohelix; species Oreohelix idahoensis. Next base: position 109,175 of record JAMPIV010015362.1, read on the forward strand.
GCTCTCCCAAGGAATTGTCACGTCCTGCAAAGAGCCACTTCTCAGCTCCCCCTGCCTATCACTGCGTCCATAGTGAGATTCTTCTTCATGCATCAACCAAGTCAAAACCAAAGAATTACGCCTGGGGCTCGAGTGACTTCTCCAAGCTTAGTGTGCAATGCTGGGCTCTCAAGACGTTTCACCACAACTGCACACAAGCTACCAATTGGGAAACAACAGTGCTTCCCTGAAATGATAGAAAACATTCCTGGTATTGAGAAAAAGAACAGCCAAAATGAAACAGAAAGGAGAGTCCTAACCACAAAATATATAGAGAAACATTACCCAAGCAACACCTGGATCCATGCGTACACAGATGGATCAGCAACTAATGCAACAGAAGATGGGGGTGGAGGAGTCTTCCTGAGCTTAAGCAATGGCACACAAAAGAAGATAGCAGTCGCAACAGGGAAATTTTCAACTAACTTCAGAGCAGAGGCAGAGGCCTTAAAAACTGCATCAGCAATTTTAATGACAGAAGAAAGCTCAGAGAGACCAGTAGCTATCTTCTCAGATGCGCTGTCTGTGATTACAACATTGAAAAGTCAAAGTAATGCTGAACTGGATGACCTAAGAGTAACACTTCACAGACTATGTCAGCAGTACAAAAGAGTTGTGATACAGTGGATCCCTTCTCACTGCAACATTCCTGGAAATGAAGAGGCTGACAGATTGGCAAAGGAAGGGGGAAAACTTCCTCAACTTGACACAAATATAACCTATGAGGAGTCCAAGAGTTTTATCAAGCGCAGATACAGGCACAAGTGGGAAGAAGAGCATCCAGGCCACACCAAAAATGATCCTTATTACCAGCTCAGCAGAAGTGAACAAGTGGTAATCTTCAGATTTCGCACAGGTCATAACAGATTGCGATACCATCTATTCAACAAACTAAAGATAGGAACTACTGATGAGTGTGACTGTGGCACCGATAAAATGACTGCCGAACATCTGCTTCAAAGGTGCCCAACATATGAGGAACAGAGAAAACGCATATGGCCATCACCTGTACCAATCCTGGAGAAAATCTACGGAGATATCAACAGCCTCAGGCTGACCACTGCTTTCTTTGAACTTATTCAAGTTGACATCTGAGGGTGAACGAAGAAGAAGAAGAAGTTTCACCACAGTGGGAATCCCTGGAAGTCTGTGGATGATTACAAAAGTCACTGGGGATGTAATTAGCCTCACAGACATAGGTTCATTTCCACGTACATATATTGTAGCATTGTGCATAGCTGGTGGTCATATAAGGACGATTCCAGATATGCCTCCATGCATTACCTAGCTGTAAATGGGTATCTCACTCGCTCGGTAGTTAGGAAAGGTAAAGGCATTATATAAGGGAACAAGTCACCCCACCTCATACAGCTGGAACTAGTGTAGTAAAGGCTCTAACATTTCACTCCCCTACAGCAGTATCTGGTAAGGGACTTCCGTTAAGGTTTATTGTCTGTGAACCACACACTCTGTTGGGTTCTTTGGCGGGAGGAGTTGTCTCGTTCTTGCAGTGCTGGGCAAAGCAACAGGTGATGTTCTACTGTTTCATATAGGTGTTGACAGTGTCTACAGTTTGGACTGTGTTTTTTTTTTTGGGTCAATTCTATTTTTATGAGAGTTAAGTAAACAGTGCCCTGTTCCTAATCTGAAAATGGTTGTTTGATGTTTACTTTCAAGATGATTTATAACATCTTTCCTAGATGTTGCTGGTAGATGCTTGAAGAGCCATGTTCCGGTTTTAGCCATTGTCCACATGTCTAGCCAGTTCTCTTTAAAGTTGCTATGAGTTATTCGTTTTAATGTAATGATGTTAACTGACTGGTCAGTTTGTGGCATTGAGGGATCTCTTTTCGCTAGATTATCTGCCTCTTCAATTAAGAGAATGTCTACATGTCCCTGTATCCACTGCATGAAGATGTCATTCCATATAGGTCTTTAAGCTTATGATACACTTCTATGATTTTGTTGGGTGGTGTCTGTTGGGCTTATTCCCCAGTTTTGTTCGGCCCTAAGGAAAGCCTGTGAATCTGAAAAAATTAAGATGTCATTCTGTTGTGTTTCGTTATTCTCAAAAAGCTCAAAGATCTTAAACAGGGTTTTTTAATGGCAGCAGTTTCTACTTCATAGTTAGAGCAGTGGGCTTGTGATGGACGAACTCGGCTGACCCTGAACTTTGTTGTAATTCTTGTAAAACGGGACTTCTTTCACGTGGATTCATTAGCTATGCAACTGTTCCACAGAGGGCAAACACGCTTGCTGATTGATATGCGGAAAGTTTACTTATCGTTCATTCTGGTCATCGCATTGATTTAAGGAGAGATTAAATCACGCCCACTAACATCTCTTGAACAATCATAGGCAGTTATTTTAATTAACTTGGCCAGTGGGGGGCGTCGCCAGAATCAAACAGATACAGCGACCACGATCAAAGAGACAGACTGAGGGATTTCAGGGGAGACTATCGGCGTTATCAAAGACAGTAGTGGTCCCTGATACGAGACGCAGTTGCTTGCCGCTATTTTTCGCGTCTCGGTGTCAATCGCAGAACCGAGCGAACGGGGAAAGCCGAAACGGGCAGCAGCGAGCGGATACGAAGACCAGGGGGCGGCTTCTTCCCTTGATTTGGTGGTCAGATCCCCAAAAGTTCATGAGATCAAATAAGCTGTCAAGTTTATCATGTCCCACTCAACTTACATTCCATTTTAGATAAATAGACCATGAAGACTAGACACGTTATCACTCGCTGGCCAGACCTTTACAGAAGCACTAGCTTTATTGAAATCTTGTTATAGATTTTCCCCTGGATTTTATATATATATTTGCAGTGATTTCTATTCTGTGCAAAGCGGTAATATATTGTGTAAAGTGATCAGTGGTCTAGTTCAGTCATTCTATTTCAATGGATTTTGTGTTAATTTAAATCTATTAAATTAAACCATCTCAATAGTTCCAGTTGTAAATATAATGATCTATCTATTATATTATTTCAAAAGATAATAGATGCTTAAATTAACTTTTAAAGTCGCGAAGGAATTTATAATTAATAAATTCAGTTAAGTCCTAGTTTTATAGATGTGTGTTTTAACCACTAGAATTCGCGCAGTGTTTATTAAATACATAATTAAATACTCGAGTGTATTATAGGCTAAACGGGAAATTTATCGCGCTTGATTTTTCGGTATGTTACATGTCTTTTTTCTTTCACACAGAGTGATCGTAACCTGCGGTCCCAGCTAAATAAAGAAAGAAATAAAGAAATCATCCTACAAACTTCCAGTCATATTGAAGAAACATTTCTTTTAAATATAATCTTGTGGCGGTCCTTTTGCGACCTAGCTGTCAGAATTAAATGAAATAAAGCCTACCCAAGAACATTTTAAAGAACAATCATCAAATTACCCTTACAAACCTGTAAGATAAACTGGAAGGTAATCATCGCCAGTAGCGATATCATATTTACTGTTTACTGTGAGAGAGTACATATTTTCCTGACTGTGACTGAGCCTAGTTTTTCCTCAATTGGATTTAATAAAAACTATCATCACGCATTGAAGGAATTTTACCATAGCGGAGGATTAAAAGAGACCACTTCATTTTCACCCCTGTGTCGAACTGTGTCAGTGCCATCCCATAGACTCGTTTCTTTATAATAAACCACAAGAACTCTTAGAACTTCAAGTCCGGCGATAAGCGGGAATATTTGCTCTCAGTAAAAACTCGCAATATCTGGGGCGGGGCATAGAAGTGCTAGACAGTTACACGTGTCAAGAGTTTAATCAGTGTGTTTATCAGTCTATGGAGTGACTGATGCTGCAACTCGGTAAGTGTGTGGTGTATATGAGTGTGGATCCGCACAGAGTGTATGAATGACAGGAAATTAATTCTTTTGTGTGTAACCATTTTGTTAACTTGCTTACCTGGTAATATATATATCTTTTCTGTATACCCTACATTGTTCCTTTAAGTGGGATAGTTGATAATTTGTTAACTATGTTTAAAACCCCCTCCTTTCATTTGCTTAGTAAAGGGAAGAACAATTGGGAAGAACAGGATTTCTTTCTACCACCTATACCTAATTTGGTAACACCTCTTTTCAGAGTAATTAACTTCACTGTTAGGTTAACGTACCCGTGTTCCTGATATTATCTATCTCTGGACTGGGTTTATCTTTGTCTAATAAGCGGGAAGGGCTTAGTCGATACCAATCTTCTTCACCCCTCCCAAACTTGTTATTTGCATTTGTGTACTTATGATAATTTATGTAATACCTGATATTTGTTAGTAATTGATGTTTAAGGTGAATAAAATCACATAAACTCATATTGGTCTGTGTGTTGGATATACCCAAAGCCCAACTTTTCCCCTATTCGTTTAATATAGTTTGTATCTACGTCGCCTGTGTGTTTGAAAACACCAAATCGGTGTGCGCGCAGATGCGTGACTGGAAAACTGGCAAATAATTGTTTGACCAGGAGAGTGGAAGAGAAGATTGAGAGAGACGAATTGTCGTAAATAAGTCTGTCTTTACTCTCCTCCAGCACGCTGTGAAGCAACTATTAAATCTCTACATTTTCTATCACTGAGCTTTCCATCATCATTTTCCACTCTAAACCGGACCACTATTTCTAAGACTCTTTTCTCTCAAAATAAATTTACGACAATATTTGGCTGGCTCGCCGGGATAATTTTGAGATACATTTGATGCACACATATTTGTGGGCTGGTTCTGGGATCTTGAGCTACATTTGAGGCAATCGCATAGCCGGGATAAAGATATTTTGAGTCTGATTTAGTCTGGGTCTAACTAGGTAGAGTGTGAATGATTTGTCTTGTGAATTAGGGAAATAAATAAATAATTACACCCCTAGACAAACGTTCTTTAAGTATTTGGGTTGTCCACACAGCATATTTACAGGTTGTTTTCTCTCCACAGCAGTAGAAAGTACAGATAAACAAAAATATTTGCTATTTTAATTATCCTCTGGCGGAGATAATTATATTTCTTTCTTTATAAGAGTTGCTGGGATTGCGTGATTGTTTTACAGTCACTAAGGTTTTTGAAGTTAAAAAGAGTTGAGCTTAGCTAAAGACGGATTGTTCTGATTTTTTAAAAAGTAAGTTAACAACGTCTCATCTCAATAATTGACTTTAGGGACGGAGTTTGTTGTCAGAGATTTAAAATTTAGGGAAAAATTTTTTTTTTTCCTTTTAAATTGTTTTAATATAAATTTTTCTCTACTGTTAGTAAAAGTAGATTCTTTTCCAGTGTAACTTACCATTTAGTGGCATAGTCGCTTGCGTTTAGAGCCTTAATTGCCAGATAATAGCAGCGATAAGTTTGCACAGTACAGGTAGGAGGTAACACAGGTAAATTTATACTTGTGTTTTTTTCTCGTAGTGGATCAGAGTTCCTCCCTTTCGCGTTGCTTCTTACTAGTTCTCTAGGCATACTTCATCTTATTCTTTAACAATGGCAGAGAGGATACAGATGAGGTCCATCTTGAGGCTGGAAGCGAAAGAGGCAGGATTAGATGCAGAAGCTGCAAACGCGTTTATTAACCAGGAATTGGAAATATATGACGCGGAGCAACAGAGAGCCGAAGCTGAGAGGAAGGCGGAGCAACAGAGAGCAGAAGCTGAGAGGAAGGAAGAGAAAGAAAGAACAGAGAGGAGAGAAGCCCAGGAGAGGGCAGATAAGAAAGAAGCGGAAGAACGTCTTTTGGAACAGAAGAAAATTGAAGCAGAGATGGAAACTCGCAGAGAGAGAGAGAGAGAGACAAGGAAAGACAACATGAACTGGCGCTTAAGGCTCTAGAGAGTCGGGGCGCCTCTACTTCGACTAACGGAGAGCCGTCTTCGCCCCAGTCTCAATCAATGGACCTCTCCAGTACTCTGCCCAATTAACTGCTATGTCGTTTTCTTTAGAATCTTTTCCTAGCCCTAACGGGAAAATTGACAGCTACCTAGAAAAATTCGAGAGACTCGCGAATCTTTATGGGTTAGAGAGTACCCGCTGGGCGCTTAAACTCTCAATGTCACTGAAAGGCAATGCTTATGACGTGTACACAAAGCTGGGACCGAATCAACATGATTACGACATGTTGAAGAAGGCCTTACTACAGCAGTTTGAGATGACTGCCCGAAAGTTTCAGCAGTTGTTCAGAAACAGCCGAAAAGAGAGCACGGAAACATTTCCCCAGTTCTCTTCACGTCTCACGGGTTATCTGACAAAGTGCATTGAATTATCTGACCTACCTCTTTCATATGAGGGACTCCTCGAACTTGTTCTTGTGGAGCAGATAAAATCCACTTTGTCGAATGAAACACGTAGATTTTTGGCGGAACAGGGGGCAGTCAGGCTTGAAGACATACTCAATAAAGCCGAACGCTATAGCAATGCAATGGCCGAACTTCCCAGCACTAAACGTAAACCCACCGATGAGCCATCTCGAAAACAGAATCTAGAGCAGGCATCCTATTCTTCCACTTCCTCTCAACATTATAACCAACGAGATAACAATACCCAGAAACCTCCCCAGGAAAAATCGAAATTCTACAAAACCCGATACCCCCCCCAACAACAATTCTGATCAACCCAACAAGCCTACGTGGCAGCGCGGCCACGAAGGTCAAGGAAAAGGGAAGACCCCTACACCAGGAACGTCTGATCAGGGCAAACAAACCGGTGCAAACCGCATTGGATGTTTGCATACAGCCTCGAAAGGTAGAGTCAATGTCAGTGATTCTCAACCTGAGGGGGACCTACCCTCAACTCGAGGAACTGTAATTTTGAACGGTACCTCTACTACTTGTCTTTTTGACACTGGATTAAGTTTTGATTGTATTGTCGCTAGGCACCTAGTCAAACCCGGTCAGGAGACAGAGGAAACCGTCAAACTTAGTGGAGTTTTCAGGAGTGATGCACCCAGGACGCTTCCTATCGCACTGGTAGAAATACACTCTGACTTTGTCAGAGGAGTTATTAAAGCGGCCATAATGGATGATCCGATCTACCCAGTTATCCTGGGATGTAGATATGTGTTCATTGGGAGACCTAAGGAGCCGATTGTGGCAGCGGTAACCACAAGAGGGCAAGCCAAGAAGGAGAGGGAGCCTGCGCCAAACTTGTTGCCGAATGAACTGAAGGAGGCGCAACAAAAGGACCCTACTCTGGCGCCCTGCTTTAAAAAACTGCCCATGGCTAAGGACCCCAGACACAACGGAGACATCTTTTCTAAGGATGGTGTATTGTATCGTAGAACGGGCAACCCGGACACGGGGAATAACCAGTTCCTAGTACCGACGCAGTACAGAAACCAGATCTTAGAAATGGGGCACTCTCTTCCCTTTAGCGGACATATGGGACAAAACGCCACTATTCAGCGAATAAAAAACCACTATTGGTGGCCAGGAATGAACTCTGACATTGTCAGGTATGTGAAATCCTGCGCCCAGTGCCAACGGGTAGCACCCAAGCACTTGTCACCCCCAGTACCTATGGTGCAAATGCCAATAGTAAGGACTCCATTTGAACGGGTTGCTGTCGACATTATTGGTCCCCTAGAAAAGACCAAAAGAAGGAACAGTTTCATCCTGACTTTAGTCGACACTTGCACTATGTGGGCCGAAGCTGTACCGCTACCATGCACTAATTCCAAGCATGTCGCAGAAGCCCTTGTGCAAATTTTTACACGGTTGGGATTCCCTCAACAAGTTTTGACGGACAATGGATCCCAATTCCGTAGCCTGTTAATGGAGGAGATCTTTAAGATCTTGAGGGCCAAACATATCCACACAAGTCCCTACCATCCGGCCGGAAATGGGCTCGTGGAACGTTTTAACGGTACCCTCACCATGATGTTACGTAAGCTGGGTCAGGAGAAACCGGAAGACTGGGACCAATATATATCGGCTGCCTTATTCGCCTACCGAGAGGTACCCCAAGCGTCTACGGGTTTTGCGCCAGCTACACTTTTATTTGGCAGACCTATTAAGGGGCCACTAGAAGCCTTACTTCGGTCCCTGACAGACCAGAAGGCTGACGAGACAGTCGTCTCTGCAAGCAAGTATGTATCTGAGCTTAAGGAAAGGCTAAAGCTAGGATGGGATCTAGCTACTACCAACCTTAAGAAAGCCCGCGCTAAAATTACTAAAAGATACAACAAAGCTGCAAAAGAGAGAGAACTACAACCAGGGGAGAAAGTCCTATTGCTACTTCCAACCGGAAGCAGTAAACTTCGCATCGGATGGCAAGGACCGTTTACCGTCCTTAAAAAGATCTCACGTACCAACTACAAGATCTCCATCAAAGGAAAGGAGAAGGTCTTCCACATAAATCTGCTAAAGAAATATTTAGAAAGACCGGTGCCATCCTCCGAGCATCTCCTGGCTGTCGCCATAGCAACGGAAGACGAGGAAGATGATGATGGTTGCATGGAGTATCCATTGCAACCCACAGAATCCTTTAAAGATGTCAAGTTCGGCGACAATCTCTCACCAGAACAACAAACAGAAACCAGGGCTCTACTAAAACAGTACAGTGCAGTCTTAACGGATGTACCTGGTCGAACAAATCTCATTGAATTTGATATGAAACTAACAAACGAGACCCCTGTTCAAACCAGAGTTTACCCCATCCCGTACGCTAAAGCTGATGCACTTCGCGGAGAAATAGATAAGCTGCGTCAGGCAGGAATTATCACTGAGTCTACATCTCCTTACAGCTCGAGCGTAGTGCTGTTGCAGAAGCCCAATAAGGAAGTTCGGCTGTGCATTGATTACAGGTTGTTAAACGCTGTAACGGAATTCCAGCCCGAACCTCTCCAAACTGTTTCTGAGTTGTTCACCAAGCTCAGCAAAGCAAAGATCTTCTCCAAGATTGACCTCAGCAAAGGTTATTATCAAATACCAGTCAAGGAGGAAATTAAACCTTTGTTAGCTTTCAGCACTAGCGAAGGACATTACACATTTAACGTGATGCCGTTCGGTTTGCATAACGCACCAGGAGTGTTCACCAGGATGATGAGGAAGCTTCTAGAACCTTTGCAAAGTCCCCATGTCCATAATTTCATGGATGACATCTTAATTGCATCGGAAACCTATGAAGAACATATTACTACGGTTGCTATGCTCCTCAGGAGACTACAGGAAACGGGTCTCACAGCCAGACCTAGCAAATGTCTCATCGGGTTTGAACAGTTAGACTTCCTGGGGCACACTATTTCTCACGGATGCAGTTGGCCTATTAAGAAGAACGTGGAGAAAATAGTGGCAGCAAAAAGACCCCGAACGAAGTAAGACGTACGTTCCTTCATATCGCTATGTGCATACTATCAGAAGTACATCCAGAACTTCAACGGACTGACGGCACCTCTGACTGACCTCACAAAGAAAGGTTGTCCTGATAAGGTCATATGGGATCAAAAGTGCGAACACGCGTATAGCACTTTGAAAGGACAGTTGTCTGCATACCCCATTTTGAGGTTGCCTGACCTCAAGAAACCTTTTGTACTGAGAGTCGACGCGTCAGGTCAGGGCATCGGGTCAACACTGCTTCAAGCCGATGACAGTGACCTGAACATGCTATTTCCAGTTGCCTATGGCAGTCGGAAATTAAATAAAGCGGAACGGAACTACAGCGTAGTTGAAAGGGAATGTCTTGCTCTGATTGACGGTATCAGACGCCATCATGAGTTTCTTTATGGTACATCTTTCACGGTGCAAACAGACCACGCTCCGTTAGCATTTCTTGGTGCCAATAAAGAATTTAACGCTAGGATCATGCGTTGGGCCCTCCTTTTAAGCGTTTATTCTTTCAAAGTGGAATATATTCCGGGAAGACAGAATGTCGGGGCTGATTTCCTGAGTAGAAACTGGACTACAGAGGAAGAGGAGGAAGGTGAAGATACCAATCATCCAAAAGTTACCGATCAGGGCAGCTTCATCGTCATAAATCAAACATGAAAACACGTTTTCACGTCTCAAAAGAGGGGACGATTGTGATGGACGAACTCGGCTGACCCTGAACTTTGTTGTAATTCTTGTAAAACGGGACTTCTTTCACGTGGATTCATTAGCTATGCAACTGTTCCACAGAGGGCAAACACGTTTGCTGATTGATATGCGGAAAGTTTACCTATCGTTCATTCTGGTCATCGCATTGATTTAAGGAGAGATTAAATCACGCCCACTAACATCTCTTGAACAATCATAGGCAGTTATTTTAATTAACTTGGCCAGTGGGGGGCGTCGCCAGAATCAAACAGATACAGCGACCACGATCAAAGAGACAGACTGAGGGATTTCAGGGGAGACTATCGGCGTTATCAAAGACAGTAGTGGTCCCTGATACGAGACGCAGTTGCTTGCCGCTAATTTCGCGTCTCGGTGTCAATCGCAGAACCGAGCGAACGGGGAAAGCCGAAACGGGCAGCAGCGAGCGGATACGAAGACCAGGGGGCGGCTTCTTCCCTTGATTTGGCGGTCAGATCCCCAAAAGTTCATGAGATCAAATAAGCTGTCAAGTTTATCATGTCCCACTCAACTTACATTCCATTTTAGATAAATAGACCATGAAGACTAGACACGTTATCACTCGCTGGCCAGACCTTTACAGAAGCACTAGCTTTATTGAAATCTTGTTATAGATTTTCCCCTGGATTTTATATATATATTTGCAGTGATTTCTATTCTGTGCAAAGCGGTAATATATTGTGTAAAGTGATCAGTGGTCTAGTTCAGTCATTCTATTTCAATGGATTTTGTGTTAATTTAAATCTATTAAATTAAACCATCTCAATAGTTCCAGTTGTAAATATAATGATCTATCTATTATATTATTTCAAAAGATAATAGATGCTTAAATTAACTTTTAAAGTCGCGAAGGATTTATAATTAATAAATTCAGTTAAGTCCTAGTTTTATAGATGTGTGTTTTTAACCACTAGAATTCGCGCAGTGTTTATTAAATACATAATTAAATACTCGAGTGTATTATAGGCTAAACGGGAAATTTATCGCGCTTGATTTTTCGGTATGTTACATGTCTTTTTTTCTTTCACACAGAGTGATCGTAACCTGCGGTCCCAGCTAAATAAAGAAAGAAATAAAGAAATCATCCTATAAACTTCCAGTCATATTGAAGAAACATTTCTTTTAAATATAATCTTGTGGCGGTCCTTTTGCGACCTAGCTGTCAGAATTAAATGAAATAAAGCCCACCCAAGAACATTTTAAAGAACAATCATCAAATTACCCTTACAAACCTGTAAGATAAACTGGAAGGTAATCATCGCCAGTAGCGATATCATATTTACTGTTTACTGTGAGAGAGTACATATTTTCCTGACTGTGACTGAGCCTAGTTTTTCCTCAATTGGATTTAATAAGTTAGTAATTGATGTTTAAGGTGAATAAAATCACATAAACTCATTTAGGTCTGTGTGTTGGATATACCCAAAGCCCAACTTTTCCCCTATTCGTTTAATATAGTTTGTATCTACGTCGCCTGTGGGTTTGAAAACACCAAATCGGTGTGCGCGCAGATGTGTGACTGGAAAACTGGCAAATAATTGTTTGACCAGGAGAGTGGAAGAGAAGATTGAGAGAGACGAATTGTCGTAAATAAGTCTGTCTTTACTCTCCTCCAGCACGCTGTGAAGCAACTGTTAAATCTCTACATTTTCTATCACTGAGCTTTCCATCATCATTTTCCACTCTAAACCGGACCACTATTTCTAAGACTCTTTTCTCTCAAAATAAATTTACTACAGGGCTCCACAAGGGCCTGCTATTTTAATCGGATCATCTGTGTTCGGGAGAATAACGATGAACCATATCGGCTTCTACAAGACAGTCTGAAAAGGAAAAAAAAACATTGACACTGCCTTGTTCTTCCTTGGAAGTAGAAGCAGTCTTACTCAAGGGAATGTCCATCCCTAGTACAAAAAGACAGAGACGGTGAGTGAGTCGGAGGAATCAAAACAGATCAACGGCTCACAAAGCGAAACAGCAAAGTGTGTGGCACGCTAGAGGCGTGTCGGACATAGAAAAAGACAACGGCTAGCGACCGTGGAAGAGATTGGGGCCTTACCACGTTCGTCCTAAAGAATGTAATGGAATCGCTACAAAAAGATAAGAAACGATATGTAGAGAACTGACTGTAGAGTCCCCTGGGGAGAAATCTACTGTACATAACAACAGGGAAGAGGCAACTTCTCTAATGAGTAAGGAAGTACATAATGACGAGTATTCCTCAAATTCTTTTGAAAGGGAGCATTCTGAGAAAGACCACCTAAAAACTAGTACGAGGAGCCTAAAAATAGGAACATGGAACGTTAGAACTCTAAACGGAGGAGGAAAGATATATAATCTCATTTTAGAGGCAACAAATATGAAACTTGATATACTGGGAGTTGCAGAGGCAAGGTTATTGGATACAGGCTACATAAAAAGAGCCCAACAAATGCTTATACATTCAGGAGGAGAAAAACACGAAAGAGGAGTAGGAACGTTAATAAAGAAGGAAAAAGAAAAATATGTATGTGGATACTGGACACACGGTATCTGAGGTGACAGTCCTCAGCTGCTTATTTTCCTGGTGTTCCTTTCAATGTTTTCTCCTGCTTGTTGTGTGAGCTTCTTTTCGCCCAAACTGAGGTGGAGCCGCAGATAACATCGCCACCTGGTGCGATCGGCAGCCCCATCCTCCCAGGTTGCTGGATTTATGTCAAGTGCCCTCATGTCTCTCTTATAGAGTAATAATGATGATCGTATTGTTCGTAATGTTACAACGTACCTCAATTTCAATAGCTTTGTGTTTGTCCACTTACCAAATGATATGTCAATACATTCCGTGATGTTTTACTGGTATGCCTCTTAGAACTGATACTTTCTTTTTGGATCCGTAGCCGTTATCTGACAACGCAATCACTGACAATCACGCGTAATACCATCTTATAGGGCAGCAACAAACTCTCTCCAGTTTGCTTGGTCAAGTGTAATTCTTTGCCTGGTTCTCAGCTCTGGTTCTTGCTTTTCATCTCTGCCTATACTGTTCTCTGTCAAGTTTATTTTTTATTTTATTTTATTTATTTATTTTATTTTTGTCGGCCTCTCTGTCGTCTTACTTCTGGGATCCATAAAAGTTGATACATGCATATTTGTATTTCATGCTCTAAATTTAATTTTCCAGCTCTGTCTCATTTGTCAACTTTTATCATCAGTCGTTTCAGTCACATCATCTTCTTCTTTTGAAACATAGGCAGAAAAATGAATGCTACTCCTACCAGCTATAAAACCATTTTGTATTGCTCCCACCAGGGCTCTACAGACTACTCACCTCAAACAACTTCTATGAGAGCAATCATTGCCTTCTTCTGGTTCTGCGTGCTCATTATTGAAGCAGCTTACACAGCTAACCTTGCAGCTTATTTGACCTTGCAGCAAATGGACGATCGTATAAAATCCATCTACGACCTCGCAGGACAGACGAAGCAAAAGTATGGCGTTGAAAAGGACAGCGACATCATGCAATTCTTTCAGGTGGTTATTGTTTTAAAAACCTTATTGTTTTAGCCACTTTTATTAACATCACATAAGGTGTATATATTTCTAGTGTTTTACATTTTTGATGCTAAAAATCACCATGTTTCATTCATCGTAGAGAGCTGAAATTTAGCACATGCTCCCTTTCGTGGTAAATTTTAATATATCTAGTTTTGACCTGCATTAGTCCAGCCGATTTCATATAAGACAATAGCTATAAATAATGTAAAATAATGTGAAAATTACTTCATTACTGTTAATAAATAAACTGAGAATGTAGACTGTTTTGTATTTGAAAATCGCAGAGTTGTCGAGTGGTGAACGGTAATGTGCTGGTTTAACCAAGCCGTTTTTTTTCTTCAAAATATCAAGGTCATTCACTCAAGAAACTAGCTAGCCATATTTTTTAAACACAGGTCTAGCAACGACGGAATTTCTCGTCAGCATAATAGTATGATCTTATATGGAAAATGATGTATTTTATTCAAAGATGTATTCCACTTTACGGAAATGGCAACGATTTCAAAACACTGATGTTCAGTTATGACTAGAAATCATAAAACAAGTAACATGTTTTAAAAAAAAAACGTTCCAGTGATTCACTTTTATTGTAGGTACGTATGCACTGACAAAAATATACATTTTTCATATATTCTATTTCATCGAGTAAACGTAAATGCCCGGTTATTGTTAGTCAGTAATTCGTCATTACCTGTTTTTAAACACGTTTATGTAATTTGACATGATCGTTGTATGAATGTCTTTTATTTTCTTATTTGTTTTCTTCAAATCTTAGAGCCGTTTGTTTGCTAGGTTTAGATGAGCTGAAAATTTTACCAACGAGCCTCTATCGTGGTACATTTTAATTATCAAAATTTGAAGGAACCTTGGGTCACCATACAAAAATTAAAGCGGAATAAGAAAAAACAAAACAATCACAATTTTTTCGTACTTTACAGTTTTTCCACTGCAATTATTTTTTTTTAAATGTTGCTGTGTTCTCCGTCTATGGTGCCTTGTTTTCAGTGCATTCTTCGTTTCCCTCTGCAGTAGCAAATGTACCGAATCTGTTCTTTTGTTTTACATTAGAGTGAGAAGAAATCGATTATTCTTTAATTTTGCTGAATTCATTGCAAACATTTCTGACTGGCTGTCCAATCTGATGCCAGTATCGTTAGGGTAAGTATAACTGTTGCTTGTAATGAACACTTACTAGGCACATCATGCAATTGAGAAAGTGCAAGTAATCATCGATATAGAAAAATAAAACCTTGTACTAAAATTATGTGGCCACATTGTGTATAATTTGCTTCTTTGGTCTTGTTTTGCACAATAATGACATCTTTTTTAATAACTGTTCCTCTGACAGAGAAAGAAAGAGGACCCCTATGAGAGAATGTGGGCGTTTATGAAACTGCAGGAATCAGAATATGTGCTGTCCAATAGAACCGAGATTATTGATAAGGTCAAATCTGGGAAATTAGCCTTCATATCTGATGGTGTTACCAACGGTTACTATGCCAACCAACACTGCGGTATTGAGAGTATTGAACAAAATTTTCAAAGCAAGGACTACAGTTTAGGTTTTCCAAGAGGTGAGATTAGCTCTGAAGATTGTGTGTGTTTGTGAGTGAGTGAGTTAGAGAGAGAGAGAGAGAGAGAGAGAGAGAGAACGAGAGTAGCAGAGACAGAGAGAAAGATTAAATGTATAAAAATCATTATTTTGTCAAGGTGAATAAACAGACACCTTGGCCTTTTCACATTTATTACCTCTCTCTCACTCTCTCTCTCTCTCTCTCTCTCTCTATATATATATATATATATATATTGTCGTGAATTATTCTAATCCCCATATATAAATTAAAACGTAAATGCAAAGCCTAACAAATAAATTTAATAAAAGGAAAGAAGAATGGTAAAGAACAGTGCTGTCACAATGCCTGTACTCGAAATCCCCCTTGTTTTCTACTTCGTCGGCAAATTGTAACGCTTTCACGTTGATAGTAAAAGCCTACTGTGTCGCTGCACGCTTTCTTCAATGAAACGTGTACTGTATTTCTTGGAAAAACCTTGAGATACGCAAGCTGATCAATGACCTAAATTTAATATTTCATTCATTCCATTTTATACACGGTGTAACTAAAAGACAGATGGACTAAAGGATAGAGAGAAGGGAGAGGCAGAAAGCAGGGACACCTGCAACACTAAACACGCGTCGCGCGATACACAATTGCTGCCATCACGCGTGTAAGGCCACATGCACTAACTTTATTTCAAATCGACAGTGAAAAAATTCACTACCCATACCAGAGTTAGGTTTTAAAATCCTGAAAAACGCTTATTGGGAAAGATGACATTAGATGGGTTTACGTTTGAAAACATGACAGTACCCAGACACCACATGGGGATTGAAGTGAACAGGAGGTGGTAGAAAATGCACATTTTGAACGCAGCCACCTAGCTCCCTTAAATTCGTATATTTGGGTTCCTTAGGGTTTGCTGACAAAGAATATGTAAAACGTTACGCAAATAATCTAGGAATTACCAAGTTATGGCCAAAATAAAATAGTGGGGGTGCCTGACAGCATAAAATCATTTCTGCTCATAAAATTTTTTTATAACGTGTTTGAAGAAACATTACGTTACGGAAATAGCCTACCATGTTAACTCCTATTTGATTGGAGCGCAACAAATGAAAGACTAAACACGATTGGTCGGACTATAAATACTATCTTGTGTTGTCAGGGGAAACGTGAGAAAGGGGTACTTTTTTGAAAAGATGTGTAGACATGGTTTGATTGGGTAGAGCTACGAATATACTCAATTCAGAGCGTCTGTTCATTGCCACATCTTGTAATAAACCTACTAAGAAACAGTACGTTGAGCACCAGTGTATATTTTTTATAAAATAAAGCCTGGGACATCGGCAGATCGGAGTTGTGCTATATTCATTGCCAGTCAACGAAACTGTTTATTATTATTTCCATGAATTGTGGGACCGTGGTCTTAAAGTTATTGAGCAGCACCTGGTCAGAGCTTTGCTGAAGCCAGAGGTGGACAGCATACTCCTTGGTCCATATAGCAACCAGTGGGGTGGCTCCAGAACTCATTTAAATAATCGAGCAGAGGAGTCTTTTACTGCAGTCATCACGCAAGATAAGAGAGTGTGGCCATGGAGCTCAACATTATGTACCCCCCATCTTAAAATGACATTATAAACTAAAATTAAGAGGGAAATTTAATTGTTTTAATACCAGGAACTGAGAACATCTCCAATACTGGTTCCAATAGAAACAAACTATTGAAGTCATGATGACAAATACCAACAGAGCTTGAACAAAACAAAACCAGTATTACCTCATATTACCACTACACAACTGACACACATAGGATACCATTAATAATATATGTCACTATAAGAATCATATTAATAAATTCTGTACATATAACTTGTAATTAAAATTGATTGTGATTCCTGGTTCCCTTTGTATTTGAATCAGGACACATATACATTCATGACAGCACTGAATACATATTGTTATTTGAAAAGTTATCAGTGACTCCTTTAAGATATCCTCTTAGAGTGTTATATGTATGTGAGTGTCACAGTGTTGTCAAGTGTGGTGGAATAAATTAAATTGTTTATCTGTCTGTTGTTGTTATGATTTACACTTCATCATACACATACCCTAGACATATAACGTAGTCATCACACTATTCCAGAATAATTCTGACTGAGGTATACATATGAGGCAGTAAGTAAGGTTATCTATAATACACTACTCTTATTAGATATAGATACCTTCACAGCTGATCTCAGTCAGTACAATAAGTCCCCTATAAATATTTATAACATCCCACTTTACCACATATATTGGGGTCTCGCCCTCGGGATTTTGAATCTTTCCCTATTACAAATATTGGGGGTAACTCACTTCAGGGAATAATAAGAATTAAAAGGTATCCTTGGGTGAAAATAAATAAGGTTGAGCTCACAGTGCCTGTGTTGTCTTGAGTTAATTAGTCATAGATAAAATTGTTTAGACATTTATCTGTTAGACAATGGCCGACCTGGCAAAATTTCGATCTGCTGCTGTACAGACTGCGAAAGAGTTAGGAATGGACGGGCAAATTATGATTTCTTATGTCACTGCTGAATGTGACAAATATATTGAACGGGAAGAAAGAAGATTAGAAAAAGAGGCCGAAAGAAAATTAGAGGCTGAGACTAAGAGGTTGCAGATTGAGGCTGAGGCTAAGAAATTGGAAGCAAAAGAAAGAAGATTGACTGCAGAAAGAGGAGACAAGAGATTAGCTGCAGAGAGGGAAGCAGAAAAGGAGGAGAAGAGATTACAAAGGGAACATGAGTTACGACTAAGGGAGTTTGAGTTTCAGGGCCATGCTCCTGAAAATGGTGCCAGTCCCTTTGCCTCTGATGCTACTGCTAGCCAGGGAGCCTCAACCTCAGCTATGAATTTTCATTTAGATCATTTTGTTGAGAAAGACGATGATATAGAGAGCTATCTAAATAGGTATGAACTATTAGCTACCACATATGGGTTAGAGAGAGAAAGGTGGAGCTTAAAGTTATCTCAAGGACTTCGTGGGGCAGCTTATGAAGTTTTTGCAAAAATGAGCAGAAGTGATCAGGAAAATTATGACATGCTAAAGCAGGCTCTTTTGTTAAGATATGAAAAGAATGCAGAATTTTATAGGAAAAAATTTAGGAATGCTAAACTACTGTCAGGTGAAACATATCACCAGTTCTCTGCACGAATAGAGACATACTTGGAGAAATGGACTTCTCTGGGGAAAACCCAAGATCTTAAGGAAATGGTCCTTATAGAGCAATTAAGAGAGTCCATGGCTCCAGACCTGAGAAAGTTTCTCATGGAACAAGGTGCAGAGAGGCTGGGTGAGTTGCTAAATGTTGCTGAAAGGTATCAAGCAGCTCAAGCAGAGGTAACAGGTAATAAAAAGAAACAAGTGGATAACTTTAGGGCACCACAGAACTTTAATAAATTTGATCCTAGGGATCAAAACAAAGGTAAGCACCAGTTTGATAGGCCACGGTATGAAAATAAAAATAAATTCCCACAATTCGATGAAAGGAAATATGATGAAAGAAAATCTTTCAACCAAGGGAAAAGGTGGTGTAAAAATTGTCAGATGGACAATCATGACACTGACCGTTGCAGAAGGAAACCTGTGTATATGGCCACCCTTCAGGTCAGGTCGACCTCAAGACAGGAGGAGGATATTATGTTGAATACCACTCCAGAAGAGATGAGGAAGGCACAGGCTGGGGACAAGACCCTCAAGCCTTGTTTCAGGAAATTGTCAACTTGTCATACAACTCCAGGCAAGGGAGATTTTTACATGAAAAACAAGTTGATGTATAGGAAGACTGGAGCTAGATCCAAAGGTCACGGACAGCTGGTTCTTCCAAAGAGATATAGGACAGAATTAATAAGGAGCCTACATGTGAAACCAGATGGGGACCATGAGAAAATAGGTACCATCATCCAAAAGGTGGCTCACAATTATTATTGGCCCAAAGCAAGATGGGACATTGAGAATTTTGTAGAAAGGTGTAGCATAGCACATGAGGGAACACCCACAAGTGGGAACATTGATCAGGACCTGGACACGCCAAGGGGCAAAAGTAGGCCTTAAAATACAAAGAGATATAAATTTGATAAAGTGGACCAAATGGAATGGGAAGCCCCTTTTCACGGACAAGCTTCACTAAACTGTTTTACAATGGCCACTATGCGGAGAGTGCAAAAAGATGTCTTACCCCAGGATAAGCCGAAAATCCCTCAATCGGACTTAAACAAACTGGAGGAAGGAGATGGAGAGAGGAAATCTCTCATCAAGAATTTTAAGTGGGGAGAAAGCCCCAAAAGAAAAATTGGTAGCGGTCGTTTTGTGAATGATAATTCAGGGAAGAAAAATCATCACTATAGAGCTTCGAGTGGAAGAGACCATACCGGTGCATGGACAAATAGGTCCACACAAAATTAAAGGTCCATATGTAGCTTTGTTAAGAACGTGGACT
This sequence comes from Oreohelix idahoensis, assembly GCA_024509875.1. Lineage (NCBI taxonomy): Eukaryota > Metazoa > Mollusca > Gastropoda > Stylommatophora > Oreohelicidae > Oreohelix > Oreohelix idahoensis. Next base: position 128,820 of record JAMPIV010015362.1, read on the forward strand.
GATGAAAAGGCAGAGGAAAACATTGCATCTTCATACCAATATGTGAATGAGCTGACCACTCGTTTAAAAACTGGCTGGAAACTTGCCAATGAAAATTTGAAACAAGCCAGGAAGAAACATGCTGCCTATTATAACAGGAAGGCGAAAGACAGAGATTTGGCTGTGGGAGAGAAGGTACTGCTTCTTCTCCCCGGGAGTCAGAATAAGTTACAGATTGGATGGCAAGGTCCATATACAGTTTTAGAGAAGGTGTCTAGAACAAATTATAAGATAGATAAGAAGGGGAAAGAAAAAATCTATCATGTGAATCTCCTGAAGAAATATTTGGAAAGAGAACATCAGGAAGAGACACACTTGTTGACCTTGTCCATCGCCATGGAGATGAAAAAGGAACCACTTTCATCATTTGAATATCCATTACACCCCTGTGAGACAGCAGCACAGGTGAAAATCAGTACACATTTAACAAAAACTCAGAAAGAGAGAGTGCAACAGGTTCTAAATAATCATGCAGAGGTGTTAACAGACCGACCAGGGCATACAAACCTATTGGAATATGATATGAAACTGATAGACCCCACACCTGTCTGTATGAAACCATATTCGATTCCGTTTGCTAAGGAGAAAGCTTTGAAGGAAGAGATAGACTATCTGTTGAAGGAAGGAATTATTTCGCACAGTGAATCCTCATATAGTTCCGGTGTTGTACTCTTAAGGAAGCCCTCTGGAGAACATAGACTCTGTATAGATTACAGGAGACTGAATGCTATTACAGAAGGACAGGTGGATCCATTGCCGGATACAAATCAGCTGTTTGCCAGACTAAATAAAGCTAAATATTTCTCAAAAGTGGATCTGAGTAAAGGATACTATCAGATTCCAGTAAAGCCTGAGGTTAGACCATACCTAGCTTTTAGTACCTCAGAAGGACACTATGAGTTTAATAGATTGCCATTTGGATTGAAGAATGCGCCTAGTGTCTTCTCTAGAATGATGAGAAAATTATTGGACCCTCTGAATAATCCATGTATAACAAATTTCATGGATGATATCCTTATAGCAACAGAAACATTTGAGGAACACATTGACTCTCTGAAGATGCTGTTTGATCGACTTAGGGAAGCAAATTTAACAGCCCGACCAACCAAATGTTGCGTTGGATGTAAAGAATTGGAATTTTTGGGACACACAGTTTATCAGGGAAACATGACCCCTGACCCAAAGAATTTAGAGAAACTAAAGAAAGCCCCGAGACCACAAACCAAGAAGGACGTGAGATCCTTTGTCTCATTATGTGGTTTCTACCAGAAGTATATCAAAAACTTTAATTCCATATGTGCACCGTTAACTGATTTGACACGTAAAGGACATCCAGATCGCATTACATGGACACCACAATGTGAAATGGCTTACCAAGAATTGAAGGAAAAGCTCACAAGTAAACCTATTTTGAAATTACCTGACTTAAGTCAAGAATTCATAGTAAGGACGGATGCCAGTAATATTGGGTTAGGTGCAACTCTACTACAGAAATCAGATGCATTGGATGGGGAATTAAGCCCAGTGGCATATGCTAGCAGAAAATTGAATAAAGCTGAAATCAACTACTCAACTAGCGAAAAAGAATGTCTTGCAGTAATATGGGCAATAAAGAAATTCAATATTTATCTGTATGGGAAGGCATTTAAGTTGCAAACGGATCACAAACCTTTATCGTTTCTAGCCCAGGCTAGGCATGAGAACTCTAGGTTACTCCGATGGTCCTTGCTTTTGGCTCCCTATAATTTTAGCATTGAGTATATATCTGGAAAAACAAATTTGGGAGCGGATTTTTTAAGCCGCCATCCGTGTGATGAGAATCACCGTAAACCCCAGAAATAATAATAAATTTCTCTATGTGTATATAGAATAAAGGACTGACATATAATGTCTGTTTTAAGAGGGGAGATGTCGTGAATTATTCTAATCCCCATATATAAATTAAAACGTAAATGCAAAGCCTAACAAATAAATTTAATAAAAGGAAAGAAGAATGGTAAAGAACAGTGCTGTCACAATGCCTGTACTCGAAATCCCCCTTGTTTTCTACTTCGTCGGCAAATTGTAACGCTTTCACGTTGATAGTAAAAGCCTACTGTGTCGCTGCACGCTTTCTTCAATGAAACGTGTACTGTATTTCTTGGAAAAACCTTGAGATACGCAAGCTGATCAATGACCTAAATTTAATATTTCATTCATTCCATTTTATACACGGTGTAACTAAAAGACAGATGGACTAAAGGATAGAGAGAAGGGAGAGGCAGAAAGCAGGGACACCTGCAACACTAAACACGCGTCGCGCGATACACAATTGCTGCCATCACGCGTGTAAGGCCACATGCACTAACTTTATTTCAAATCGACAGTGAAAAAATTCACTACCCATACCAGAGTTAGGTTTTAAAATCCTGAAAAACGCTTATTGGGAAAGATGACATTAGATGGGTTTACGTTTGAAAACATGACAGTACCCAGACACCACATGGGGATTGAAGTGAACAGGAGGTGGTAGAAAATGCACATTTTGAACGCAGCCACCTAGCTCCCTTAAATTCGTATATTTGGGTTCCTTAGGGTTTGCTGACAAAGAATATGTAAAACGTTACGCAAATAGTCTAGGAATTACCAAGTTATGGCCAAAATAAAATAGTGGGGGTGCCTGACAGCATAAAATCATTTCTGCTCATAAAATTTTTTTTATAACGTGTTTGAAGAAACATTACGTTACGGAAATAGCCTACCATGTTAACTCCTATTTGATTGGAGCGCAACAAATGAAAGACTAAACACGATTGGTCGGACTATAAATACTATCTTGTGTTGTCAGGGGAAACGTGAGAAAGGGGTACTTTTTTGAAAAGATGTGTAGACATGGTTTGATTGGGTAGAGCTACGAATATACTCAATTCAGAGCGTCTGTTCATTGCCACATCTTGTAATAAACCTACTAAGAAACAGTACGTTGAGCACCAGTGTATATTTTTTATAAAATAAAGCCTGGGACATCGGCAGATCGGAGTTGTGCTATATTCATTGCCAGTCAACGAAACTGTTTATTATTATTTCCATGAATTGTGGGACCGTGGTCTTAAAGTTATTGAGCAGCACCTGGTCAGAGCTTTGCTGAAGCCAGAGGTGGACAGCATACTCCTTGGTCCATATAGCAACCAGTGGGGTGGCTCCAGAACTCATTTAAATAATCGAGCAGAGGAGTCTTTTACTGCAGTCATCACGCAAGATAAGAGAGTGTGGCCATGGAGCTCAACATTATGTACCCCCCATCTTAAAATGACATTATAAACTAAAATTAAGAGGGAAATTTAATTGTTTTAATACCAGGAACTGAGAACATCTCCAATACTGGTTCCAATAGAAACAAACTATTGAAGTCATGATGACAAATACCAACAGAGCTTGAACAAAACAAAACCAGTATTACCTCATATTACCACTACACAACTGACACACATAGGATACCATTAATAATATATGTCACTATAAGAATCATATTAATAAATTCTGTACATATAACTTGTAATTAAAATTGATTGTGATTCCTGGTTCCCTTTGTATTTGAATCAGGACACATATACATTCATGACAGCACTGAATACATATTGTTATTTGAAAAGTTATCAGTGACTCCTTTAAGATATCCTCTTAGAGTGTTATATGTATGTGAGTGTCACAGTGTTGTCAAGTGTGGTGGAATAAATTAAATTGTTTATCTGTCTGTTGTTGTTATGACTTACACTTCATCATACACATACCCTAGACATATAACGTAGTCATCACACTATTCCAGAATAATTCTGACTGAGGTATACATATGTGGCAGTAAGTAAGGTTATCTATAATACACTACTCTTATTAGATATAGATACCTTCACAGCTGATCTCAGTCAGTACAATAAGTCCCCTATAAATATTTATAACATCCCACTTTACCACATATATATATATATATATATATATATATATATATATATATATATATATATATATATATATATATATATATATATATATATATATATATATATATATACCACCCGTGTGTTACCGGGGCCCGAAAGGGGAGCAAAGAATAGTAACACTGTCCCCTGCCAAGCATGTCGTAGAAGGCGACTAAGGAGGGTTGGGCATGGGGCCGGTTACCCCATTCTGTAAAAAAAATTTAAACCACAAAAAACTTCAACAAATATGGACAAGTCAAATAAAGAAAATAAAACACAGCCATCCAAGACAGGGGAAGGTCCTCTCTCGGGGAGGCGTATGATGCAACACAGAGAAAGCCGAAAGGAGTCTGTGTTGCTGACTAACCTTCTTTCTTCTAGGAGAACTTCCAGATTTGGCACCTGGAATGTTCGGACATTGAACGAACAAGGGAAAGTGGCACAAGTAGCAGCAGAAATGAGGGAATACAAAATCGAGGTTCTGGGAATGTGTGAAACAAAGTGGAAGGGGGTAGACAGGAAGAAACTCATCACAGGTGAATTGGTGCTGTCCTCAGGACACGAAGACGAAAGTTCACACCACAGTGAAGGGGTAGCTCTTATGTTATCTAAAGAAGCACAGAAAGCACTCATTGAATGGGAAGCTGTGGGACCCAGAATAATAACAGCTATTTTCAAAACAGCTAAAAAGAAAATTCATGTCAATGTCATCCAATGTTATGCACCAACTAATGACAAAGAAGAGTCTGTGAAAGAAGCATTTTATACTAAACTACAGGAAATTATGGATAAAGTAAAAAAGAAGAGACATCACAATTTTGATGGGTGACATGAATGCAAAGATAGGTACAGTCAATACCGGATTTGAAGAAGTCATGGGAAAACATGGGCTAGGAGTAATGAATGAAAATGGAGAAATATTCGCAAACTTCTGTGCTTCAAATCAACTGGCTATAGGAGGAAGCATGTTTCCACATAAGAGAATACACAAGGCAACATGGATATCACCAGACCATAGAACAGAAAATCAGATCGATCATATATGCATAAAGAAGAAGTTTAGATCATCATTGCAGGATGTAAAGGTATATAGAGGAGCAGATGTGGCATCAGATCACCATCTTCTGATAGCCAAAGTAAAAATGAAACTCAAGAGATATGCAACAATGCAAAATTATAGACAACAGTTTAATGTAGGACAGCTAAGAAATCAAGAAACAAGAGACAAATTTGCGGTCACAGTATCCAACAAATTCCAAGTGCTCCAACAGTTGGAAGATGTAGAGAATACAGAAGACTATTGGCAGCAGCTCAAAACGGTATGGAAGGAGACATGTGAAGAAATACTGGGGAAAAGGGAAAGACAACAAAAAGCATGGATAACAACAGAAACCATCAATAAGATAAAAGATAGAAAAAACAAGAAAGCAGAGTTAAACACAAGCAAAACCAGAAGTTCCAAAGCCAAGGCTCAAGAAGTGTACACAGAAGCAAACAAAGAAGTAAAAAGAAGTATCAAAAGAGACAAGAGGAAGTATATTGAGGAGTTGGCAAGAGAGGCAGAAGATGCTGCAGCCAAAGGAAATATGAGAGAACTGTATAGCAGCACAAAGAAGTTAACAGGGAAATACAAGCAAACAAGTTGCCTCATAAAAGATAAGAATGGGAAACTGCTCAGCAATATACAAGAGCAAATGAAGAGGTGGACAGAATATTTTGGGGACCTTCTCAATAGACCAGCTCCACAAAACCCGCCGGACATCCAGCCAGCAGAAGAAGAGCTACAAATTAACGGTGAAAGACCAACGAAGGAAGAAATAAAGAAAGCCATAAAGCTTCTAAGAGATGGAAAAGCGTCTGGACCTGATGGCATTCCAGCAGAGGCCATCAAAGCAGATATCGACACGGCTATAGAGATGTTATATAAATTACTTGGTAAAGTCTGGGAAAAAGAAGAGATACCAGCAGAATGGAAGGAAGGATATCTGGTTAAGTTGCCTAAGAAGGGAAATCTACAAGAGTGCACAAATTATAGAGGAATAATGTTACTATCAGTGCCAGGAAAGGTATTGAACAGGATTATCCTTGAGAGATTAAAGGAGTCCATAGACAAGAAATTAAGAGATGAACAAGCAGGTTTTCGACAAAACAGATCATGTACAGACCAGATAGCCACTTTGAGAATAATAGTTGAACAAAGTCTGGAATGGAATTCACCACTATACATCGGATTTGTGGACTACGAAAAGCATTTGACAGTGTGGACAGAGAATCACTTTGGAAATTGATGAGGCATTATGGAGTTCCCCTGAAGATCATTAATTTAATAAAGAAAACCTATGAAGACATGACGTGCAGAGTTCTTCATGAAGGACAGCTTACAGAACCATTTGGGATAAGAACAGGAGTGCGACAGGGATGCCTCTTGTCTCCATTTCTTTTCTTGCTGGCAATAGATTGGGTTATGAGATCATCGACAACACACAACAGAAATGGAATCCATTGGACTCTGACTAAGCAGTTGGATGATCTGGATTTTGCTGATGATTTGGCTATCCTGTCCCATAACCGTAATCAGATGCAGGACAAATTGAAAACACTCGATGAGAGGTCACAGCAATTGGATCTGAAAATACACAGGGAAAAGACAAAATAATGCGAATAAATGCAGGTAATGAAAACAGGGTTGAACTTGAAGAAACGCCAATACAAGATGTAGAATCATACACATATCTTGGCAGTAATATAGATAAAGTTGGAGGGACAGACAGCGATATCAAAATAAGAATACAAAAAGCAAGAGGAGCTTTCATTGCATTGGGAAATATATGGAGATCAAGAGAAATAGGATCCAACACGAAAATAAGAATCTTCAACTCAAATGTGAAGTCAGTCCTATTGTATGGCTCGGAGACATGGAGAACAACAAAGACAACAACCAAAAAGCTACAGACTTTCATAAATGGGTGCTTGCATAGAATAGAGGGATTAAAATGGTATGACAAGGTTACCAATGTGGAACTGATGACAAGAACTGGACAAGTGCCAGTGGAACAAGAGATGAGAAGAAGACGATGGCGATAGATAGGACACACACTGAGGAAACCTGTTGATAGCATTACAAGGCAGTCCTTGTTCTGGAACCCCCAGGGCAAGAGAGGCAGAGGAAGACCAAGAAGTACATGGAGAAGAGAGTTGGAAACAGAGGTGAAAATGATGAGGAGAACATGGAAAGAACTTGAGATGATGGCACGTGACAGGAGGACTTGGCATGTGTTTGTTGAAGGCCTATGCTCCTTTGGGAGTGGAGGGTTATGAATGAATGAATATATATATATACGGGGGTTGAAGTGGCTAAGAGGTAAGGCGTCCGCCACGAAAGCTAAAGGAACTGGGTTCGATTCCCAGTTGAGGGAATATAATTTATGGACATATGTTTCAGAACCAGTGGTTCTACTGATGTCATACTCCCCCTTAGTCCCCTGGGTAGTGATCGGAAGCCTAGCCTTCTCGGATAAGGGCGACAAAATAGCAGGTCCCGTGTGCAAGTTGCGCACGTTAAAAATCCCACGTCAGTTGGAAATCGTAAAGAGAAGGCATATCTGAAATGCCGCTGCCCTGGCAAAATTTAAAAAAAAATGGAAGCCTACGCACCACAAAAATATTTACAGAATGTGTGATACCTATAAACTAATAATAATCAAAGCCATAATTCACGCCGTTTGTACGTCGGTCACATCTAAGGAGTGCAACTGTGGTTGAAAGTTAGACATTAATTGTATTGTTTCCCTTATATGTACTCTCCCGAAAATAGTAACACTCAACGAAGAAAAGTCGGTGAATTGTGCAACACAAAGTGATATATGAATAAAATGTTAGCTTTTTTATTGTAGAACCCAGTTTCATTCCAAAAACGGATTTAACTTATCAATTTGTTAAAAATAACCTTAAAATGTAAGTTTTTGATTGTTTCTTCAAGACAAAATTGTTATTTAAAGTATTGCAGACTTATTATTATGAATCAAAATGATGATGGCTGCAAAACGAGCTGCAGATTGTCGTAGATTTTCGATAGGAGAATTAAGACTAGGTTTGGTCCCTTCTGAATAGGTTTGAATAGGTGATAGACTCAGTGAGAGTTAGTGAAAGGTAATAGAATTTCCACACACGTGAGATGATAGATTTTGATATAGTGGCTGTCTCTGAAAGCGAAAAGAATTCTTCTCTCTCTCACCTATCTTCTACAACAGTTGTTACAGCGCCAGACAGACTACACCAATATACATATTACGTATATTTCTATCACTCACAGGCACGCACATACACGTGACGACAGGTAAACACACAGACGTGGGAAAACTATAACAATGATATATATATATATATATCTATAACGAGCTGACCAAACACGATTATTAAGTTCAAGAGCGATTTTAATATCAGGAAAAATCGGCTCACAACATCAAAGAAAGTACATCAAGGAAAATACATATACACCTAGTCATAAAAAATTCAAGGAACTGTTGCAAGGATGATAGCCCCGTTATAGTGTTAACTCTAGGTTTAGCCCGGCCCCGTTAAGAGAACAGATGATGGCGCCCGAGTCACAGATACATAGGGTTTGAGTCTAAGAGTTTTCTTTGTTTTATCTCGTAATTATATGCACAGAGTTTGAAAAAAATATGATTTAACCTAAGACAAAAACACAAGAACTCTAGCCTTAGCAACAAATTATGCAGATTGAAAAAAAAAATTAGGACAGCAACAGGGTGTCAAAGATATAATAGTGAAAATATCACTCAAACCAGCGTACACTCATTCATTCCGCCATGGCCTCTCATACATGTACTCACGACTTTGCTCGCTGCCTCTTGGAACACACTGATTTTAGATCTTCACACAGACTCAAAAAAATGCAGTCTTCTGCCAAGAAGTCCCCAGTTCCAAAAGACGTATTTAACTCGGAGTCTCCGGGAACGACTACTTGGGTGTGCAAATTTGTTCAAATGTCTGATTAAGTCACCTAACAATTATTCCAGGCGCGGGAGTTAGCAGAGCACAGTGTCAATAGCGTAGGTTTCTAGAAATGATGAATGTCAGGTCGGTGCCTTCCCTCAGTATAGGATTCACTTTAGTCACACCACAGATTTGTCCACAAAAAATATATATATATAGTCGGGAAATGTTAGTTAATACTTGAAGTATTTCGCGCCACCAGGCAGAAAGATTACGTAGAGTTTTTCTAGAAGAAATTAAGATCTGGCTCCAAGGTCCAGTATTTATCATTACAGTCTTTGAAAAACCCGTTATTGGGAGATAGTATTTCTGGCTAACTCGGGTTGCATATGCACTGTTAGACCAGTGGTACTTAAGAAACCCACGTGGTTCAAAATAAGGACTGTCTATTTCTTCACAAGTATGGAAACTACTACTAGGTGCTGGTAAAGTTAGGGTCACCCCAAAACTTTCACTGTGTGGAGGAAAAATAACACATATAATATAATAAACAGAATCTGTACTGGTTATAACTTACATTTAAACTTGCAAGCAGAGAGCTTTGCTTATCATTTAAACTTCCCGTGACGTAAGTTATATTTAAAAATCAGCAATCCTCATGAATTAGGAACACGTGCGTATTCCGTCACCATTCATGAGGCTCGATTCTAGAGTTTATACGTTAGTTTAGAAAAATACACTCGACTGAGTATTAGCGGTTAAATTAAATTCATAAATAGCTACAATTGCCGTTATAAGCTAGAAATTTTAATTTTATTCTGCTTTCCACTGAATGCTTCCCTAGAAAATATAATAGCCTACCACTTTATTTCTCTTCTGCGCTAAAGAAATAGATTAAAATGAATTAAGCGATTTAACACTTTAACACTCACAAAATCTATATATCTATCATATTAATTACCTCAACCACAGAATTACAGGTAGTCGCACAACTTAAGAATAAAATGCTGAAAGTATTTCTGGAAGTCTAGAAGTTCGACAAATTGCCGAAACAAACTGAGATACTTCGCTAACAGCTATTCTGTTTACGAGCAACCTATCTACTGTGAGTCTATGAGCGAGAATGAAATTAAAGTTTCAAACTTGGCCAATATCTTTAAAATCGGACAAAGGGCCCAAACTTATTTCGCCAAGCGAAATTATCTCCCTTGTCCGTATAACACCTTCGTCCGCTTATCGCGTGACGTAACAGCCATCAGTGGCCGAGGGCTTGCATGAGTTGCAAATCTCAGACCACCGTCTGCAGTGCGGAGTGGATTTTCACGCTAAGCCGGGTTTTTTTCTGACGAAAAACCTCATGCGTTTACTGAAATGCAGACTCTCTGTCTACTTTCCATGTCCCTCGGGTGAATTTTCACGCCCCAGGCCAGAGACCCTCAGACGAATGTCTAGCGAATGCTGTAAATTCACGCCTATCGTCCGACCAGCGCGACTGACATGTACGCAATACCACCCAGGTGCGATTCTCAGTTTTAGAGAAAGGAAAACAGGTAAAGTTTGCGAATTATATGAAAATAATATTCGCAAAACGAATGGATGAAAAATATACAGGAAAAAGGAAATACAGAGATAATAAAAGAGAGAATTCGGGTGAAAGAATAGGAAGAAGATGTAGGAAATTAAATGAATATAAACCCTACGTGACAGAGCCTCCCCCCTTTAAGATATGGAAGCACTCCATGTCTACGTTATGGAGTTTAATTTCCTATAACCGTAGCTTCGGGGTGTCTGTCTTCTTCCCTCTCCTCTTCCCCCTCCATCTCTGTCCAATTCCTACTCAAGTCCACTCCTCAAAGTTTCCTTCCCCTGGAATGTCTCATATGCGCGCTTGAAAGAGCGTCGCCGCTTCTGACATTTTTGAAAGATTTCCTGTGATAGCGGTGGAATATCCCTGCCACTATCGTCATCTTCGTCAGTTTTGGCGATCGTCAGGAGATGGTCGGAGGTTGGCACTGGTTTTTCCAAGTATCTCTTTAAGAGATTTAAATGGAAAACCTTCTCCTTTCCTTCAATAGAGATCTGGTAGTTAGCCTTAGAAATCTTTTTCAGGACGGTAAACGGCCCTTGCCATCCGATCTTCAGTTGGTTGTTCTCGGTAGGGAGCAACACCAAAACTTTCTCTCCTGCTTCCAGTTCTCTCTCTTCCGCGACTTTCCTGTATCGGTTAGCGTGCTTGGTGCGTGCTCGCTTAAAGTTAGTCGTTGCTAGGTCCCACCCTAGTTTCAACCGTTCCTTTAAAACCGACACATATTTACTGGCTGAGACAACTGTCTCATCAGCCTTCTCGTCTGTCAGAGACTGAAGTAAGGCTTCAAGCGGGCCCTTAATGGGTCTGCCGAATAAGAGTGTAGCTGGCGGAAATCCTGTGGAAGTATGAGGAGATTCTCTGTAGCCAAATAATGCTGCAGGAATACAGAGATCCCAATCTTCAGGTTTCACTTGTGCCAGCTTACTTAGCATCATGGTGAGGTTTCCATTAGCACGTTCCACGAGCCCATTTCCGGCCGGAGTATATGGCTTAGTGTGGATGTGCTGGGTCCTCAAGATCTTAACGATCTCATCCATCAACAGGTTTCGGTATGGGAGATCCATTATCCGTCAACACTTGCTGAGGGAATCCCAACCGAGTGAAAATCTGCACGAGGGCTTCTGCGACATGCTTGGCATCTGCGCATGTTAGCGGGATAGCTTCTGCCCATAAAGTGCATGTATCGACTAAGGTCAGGATGAACCTGTTCCTTCTTTTAGTCCTTTCGAAAGGCCCTAAAATGTCGATCACAACCCGTTCGAATGGTGTTCCCATTATTGGCATTTCACCCATGTGGACTGGGGGTGTCCGTTGCTTGGGTGGTACACGTTGGCACTGGGCACAGGATTTGACGTACCTGATAATATCAGTATTTACTCCTGGCCACCAATAATGAGTGGTTATCCGTTGGTTTGTGGCGTTCTGTCCCATATGTCCGCTGAAGGGAAGAGAGTGCCCCATTTCTAGGATTTGGCTTCTGTACTGTTTCGGTACTAGGAGCTGGTTGTAACCTTGGTCAGGCTTGCCCGTTCTCCGATAAAGTACGCCATCCTCTGAAAAAATGTCCCCGTGCTGTTTGGGTTCCTTAGCCATGGGCAGTTCCCTAAAGCAGGGTGCCAAAGTAGGTCCTTGTATTGCGCTTCTTTAAGTTCCATAGGTAACAAATTAGGCGCAGGCTCCCGTTCCTTCTTGGTTTGCCCTCTTGTAGTTACCGCTGCCACAATCGGCTCTTCCGGTTTCCCAATACACACGTATCTCCCGCCAAGTATGACTGGGTAGATGGGATCATCCATAACAGCCGCTTTGATCACGCCTCTGACAAAGTCAGAGTGTATCTCCACCAATGCGATGGGAAGCGCTGTAGGTGCATCACTCTTACGAACTCCACAAAGTTGGACGGTCTCTGCTGTCTCTTGACCGGGTTTAACCAAGTTTTCTGGCAACAATGCAATCGTAAGAAAGCCCCGTGTCAAATAAGCAAGAAGTTTGAGAACCGTTCAAAGTAACAGTACCTCGCGTTGAGGGTCTATCCCCAACAGGTTGGGAATCACTGTCAATAATTCCGCCTTGCGAGACTGTCAATAAGCATCCGATGCGTTTCGGCTCGGTGTGCTCGGTCTGATCATATGGCCCATGCTCAGGGGTTCTCCCTTTGCCACCTTGTCCTTTCTGGCTGCGCTGCCATGTAGGGCGGTCGGGTTGATCAGGCTGTTTGGGGTGGTTGGGGTACTTGTTCTTGTAGAACTTGGATTTTTCAGGAGGGGGGTTTTGAGGTCCAGTTTCTCTGTGGTTAAACTGATTCGCAGCATGAGAAGGTTGATCTAGATTATTTTTTCGAAAATGCTCCTCTGTCGGTTTCCGCTTTGTGGCCGGTAGTTCAGCCAGCGCATTGTGATAACGCTCAGACTTTTCCAAAATGTCTTCAAGTTTTTCTGCCCCCTGCTCAGCGAGAAATCTCCGGGTATCAGCAGACAATGTGTTCTTTATTTGTTCTGTTAGAACAAGTTCCTCAAGACCTTCATAGGTAGAGGGGAGCTGCGAAAGCTCAAGGCACTTTGTTAGATATCCCTTAAGACGAGATGAGAACTGGTGAAAAGTTTCAGAATTCTCTTTCCGGCTGTTGCGAAACAGTTGCAAAAACTTGCGAGCGTTCATTTCAAAGCGCTCCAGTAACGCTTTCTTCAACAAGTCATAGTTGTCTTGTTGGCTACTTTCCAGCTTAGCGTAAACATCATACGCAGAACTTTTCAAAGCCTGGGAAAGCTTCATGTTCCAACGCGACCTCTCTAAACCGTACAGAGTTGCAATTTTCTCAAATTTTTCTAGCCAAGTGTCAATCTTCTCATTAGGACAAGGGAAAGATTCTAGCGGAAAAGACATAGCAGTGAGGTGAAGAGATTGACTGTTAGAAGGATCAGTTAAGGAAGAATGAGGAGAAGACTCTCCATTGCTGGAGGTAGAGGCAGCCCCACGGCTCTGAAGTTCTAGAGCTTTAAGAGCCAACTCATGTTGTCTCTCCTTCTCTCTTTCCTCTCTCTCCTCCCTCTCCTTCTCATGCTGTCTCTCCTTCTCTCTTTCTTCTTGCTGTCTCTCTTTCTCTCTTTCTCTCTCCCTGCGGATTTCCATTTCCTCATCCATCTTCCTCTGCTGTAATAGCCGGTCTTCCGCTTCTTTCTTCCTAGCTTCTTCTTCTTTCCTCTCCGCATCATATCTCTCAAGTTCGTCTCTGACAAATGCTTTCGCTTCCTCTCCTTCCAGTCCCTCCTCTCTCGCTTCGTCCCTGAGGAGTTGTCTAAGCTTTGCCCTCTCGGCCATATTATGTCAGTGACTGAGACACGTGGAGATAGAAAATAGGAAAAAGAATAACCTGGTTCCTAACACTTACGAGAAAAAATTTCCAAAAATACAAAAGATGATATCCTTAACCCTGGGATACCTCCTCCAAAATAAAATCTAACTATCGCTGCTATTATCGGCAATAAAGCACTTAATGCAAAACACGACTACGCCAACTAAATGGTAGTTAGGATTAATCCCTGAAAAATAAGTTGCTACAGTGGAAAACACAATGATTATAGCAAAAATTAAAGAGAAAAATAATCCCTTAATTTTTAAATCCACTATAAGTTTACCCCTGAAGACAGTTAGGGTGAGGGAGGCAATTAATCTGGACGGATAGTCCGAAACGCACTCCTTAACTTTAGTTCAAACACCTTCCTGCTTCAGAACCCTTGTGAATGTTATACACTCACAAAACTTTACCAGCGTTTAGTATTACAATCAACATTAATTACCATATATTCCGACAATCAACCTGTAACTGAAATGTATATTATTTCTAAATGCTGTGGAAAAAAAACTATCAGTTAGTGTGGTCAGCACGCTCTTAAACAGATCGTTAGTCTAGGGGATAAATTATTTAAAGATATAACAACTCACAAGACATCACACTCTTACTCTATTACAGAATAAAAATCTTAAGTTCAAAATCCAGTTACACGAGACCAGATTTGTCGTAGCTCGTTGCTTAGGATTTTGGGTTCAATTACCGTAGACGAGACACCATTTGTCGTACTCGTCTTCCTCTTCTTAGTTCAAAAATCCTACGAACGAGAACCCATTTGTCGTAGATTTTCGATAGGAGAATTAAGACTAGGTTTGGTCCCTTCTGAATAGGTTTGAATAGGTGATAGACTCAGTGAGAGTTAGTGAAAGGTAATAGAATTTCCACACACGTGAGATGATAGATTTTGATATAGTGGCTGTCTCTGAAAGCGAAAAGAATTCTTCTCTCTCTCACCTATCTTCTACAACAGTTGTTACAGCGCCAGACAGACTACACCAATATACATATTACGTATATTTCTATCACTCACAGGCACGCACATACACGTGACGACAGGTAAACACACAGACGTGGGAAAACTATAACAATGATATATATATATATATATATATATATATATATATATATATATATATATCTAGAACGAGCTGACCAAACACGATTATTAAGTTCAAGAGCGATTTTAATATCAGGAAAAATCGGCTCACAACATCAAAGAAAGTACATCAAGGAAAATACATATACACATAGTCATAAAAAATTCAAGGAACTGTTGCAAGGATGATAGCCCCGTTATAGTGTTAACTCTAGGTTTAGCCCGGCCCCGTTAAGAGAACAGATGATGGCGCCCGAGTCACAGATACATAGGGTTTGAGTCTAAGAGTTTTCTTTGTTTTATCTCGTAATTATATGCACAGAGTTTGAAAAAAAATCTGATTTAACCTAAGACAAAAACACAAGAAACTCTAGCCTTAGCAACAAATTATGCAGATTGAAAAAAAAATTAGGACAGCAACAGGGTGTCAAAGATATAATAGTGAAAATATCACTCAAACCAGCGTACACTCATTCATTCCGCCATGGCCTCTCATACATGTACTCACGACTTTGCTCGCTGCCTCTTGGAACACACTGATTTTAGATCTTCACACAGACTCAAAAAATGCAGTCTTCTGCCAAGAAGTCCCCAGTTCCAAAAGACGTATTTAACTCGGAGTCTCCGGGAACGACTACTTGGGTGTGCAAATTTGTTCAAATGTCTGATTAAGTCACCTAACAATTATTCCAGGCGCGGGAGTTAGCAGAGCACAGTGTCAATAGCGTAGGTTTCTAGAAATGATGAATGTCAGGTCGGTGCCTTCCCTCAGTATAGGATTCACTTTAGTCACACCACAGATTTGTCCACAAAAATATATATATATATATAGTCGGGAAATGTTAGTTAATACTTGAAGTATTTCGCGCCACCAGGCAGAAAGATTACGTAGAGTTTTTTTTCTAGAAGAAATTAAGATCTGGCTCCAAGGTCCAGTATTTATCATTACAGTCTTTGAAAACCCGTTATTGGGAGATAGTATTTCTGGCTAACTCGGGTTGCATATGCACTGTTAGACCAGTGGTACTTAAGAAACCCACGTGGTTCAAAATAAGGACTGTCTATTTCTTCACAAGTATGGAAACTACTACTAGGTGCTGGTAAAGTTAGGGTCACCCCAAAACTTTCACTGTGTGGAGGAAAAATAACACACATAATATAATAAACAGAATCTGTACTGGTTATAACTTACATTTAAACTTGCAAGCAGAGAGCTTTGCTTATCATTTAAACTTCCCGTGACGTAAGTTATATTTAAAAATCAGCAATCCTCATGAATTAGGAACACGTGCGTATTCCGTCACCATTGATGAGGCTCGATTCTAGAGTTTATACGTTAGTTTAGAAAAGTACACTCGACTGAGTATTAGCGGTTAAATTAAATTCATAAATAGCTACAATTGCCGTTATAAGCTAGAAATTTTAATTTTATTCTGCTTTCCACTGAATGCTTCCCTAGAAAATATAATAGCCTACCACTTTATTTCTCTTCTGCGCTAAAGAAATAGATTAAAATGAATTAAGCGATTTAACACTTTAACACTCACAAAATCTATATATCTATCATATTAATTACCTCAACCACAGAATTACAGGTAGTCGCACAACTTAAGAATAAAATGCTGAAAGTATTTCTGGAAGTCTAGAAGTTCGACAAATTGCCGAAACAAACTGAGATACTTCGCTAACAGCTATTCTGTTTACGAGCAACCTATCTACTGTGAGTCTATGAGCGAGAATGAAATTAAAGTTTCAAACTTGGCCAATATCTTTAAAATCCGACAAAGGGCCCAAACTTATTTCGCCAAGCGAAATTATCTCCCTTGTCCGTATAACACCTTCGTCCGCTTATCGCGTGACGTAACAGCCATCAGTGGCCGAGGGCTTGCATGAGTTGCAAATCTCAGACCACCGTCTGCAGTGCGGAGTGGATTTTTACGCTAAGCCGGGTTTTTCCTGACGAAAAAGTTCATGCGTTTACTGAAATGCAGACTCTCTGTCTACTTTCCATGTCCCTCGGGTGAATTTTCACGCCCCAGGCCAGAGACCCTCAGACGAATGTCTAGCGAATGCGCAAAAACGAATGGATGAAAAATATACAGGAAAAAGGCGAATTCGGGTGAAAGAATAGGAAGAAGATGTAGGAAAATTAAATGAATATCACAACGAGCTAAGAGGAAGAGCGATCGCGACAATCTAGAAGAGGCAGCAATACGATGACAAGTTGATTTCCCAACCGAGTTCCTTAACGAGCAGTGCCCATCAGGAATGCCACCACATTTGCTGAAATTAAAGGTTGCTGTATTCGCTATTGCGAAATCTGAACGCAAAAAATCCAACTATTGAATGGCACGCGTTTGGTCATAAAAGTCTTGCATCGAAATTCCATTGATGCAGAAATTGTCACTAGCAGTAATAAGGGAGAACGAGTCTTAATTCCTCGCAATGACTTAGAACCGAGCGAGCGCAGTTTGCCATTTAGGATGCGACGTCGTCAAATCCCAGTGATTTTAGCATTTGCAATGACGATCAATAAGGCGCAAGGACAATCTTTTGATCACGAAGGAGTTTTCCTTCTTGAATCTGTTTTCGGACACGGCCAGCTCTATGTCGCCCTCACCCGAGGAACAAATCATGAAAACTTGAAAGTTTTTGTTAAAAACACTTTTTATCAGTGAACATTCTTTGAAACAAATCCACGCACTTTCACAGAAAATGTTGTCATCAAAGAACTTTTATACTGAATTTAAAATATTTTAAAAATATTTTACAGTTTTTGATTTACTTCGTCATTATTGACGGGTTATTGCTAGTTATAATAATAATAACCCCTACAGTCATAGCTGACTATAGAAAATCCTATATTCACACATTGCGATTCTCGCCGGTGCTACAGAGTTCGTGCACTGTGCTGAGATCCTTCTTGTGTGATCTAAGAGAGGAGATCGGAGCACTGATGGAACTTAAAAAACCAAACCAAATCACCTCTATGACACATCGACTATTGACTTAGCCAGAATGTATAGCACATACATAATATTTTTTAACCTATATTTGGTCGTATCAGAAGAAAGCAGTCAACTTTTTTTAATCATTTGTTTGACATCAAAATTCTCACCGATTACATATTATCCCGAAAGGTGGAATGATTATGCGCTTCAGACTTCCTAACTTTCATAATAAGGAAAGTATATTGTTGTGATTTGTTAAAATACCCTTTAGGTAGCGATATGCAAGATTTATGCAGCGTTAAATGGTGGACAAAATTTCGCTGTTGCGACTATAATGTTCTCTAGATAGATACATTGGGACGCTGTTGCGACTATAGTGTCCTCTAGCTGTATACATTGGGACACTGTTGCGACTATAGTGTCCTCTAGATAGATACATTGGGACACTGTTGCGACTATAGTGTCCTCTAGCTATATACATTGGGACACTGTTGCGACTATAGTGTCCTCTAGCTATATACATTGGGACACTGTTGCGACTATAGTGTCCTCTAGCTATATACATTGGGACGCTGTTGCGACTATAGTGTCCTCTAGCTAGATACATTGGGACACTGTTGCGACTATAGTGTCCTCTAGATAGATACATTGGGACACTGTTGCGACTATAGTGTCCTCTAGATAGATACATTGGGACACTGTTGCGACTATAGTGTCCTCTAGCTATATACATTGGGACACTGTTGCGACTATAGTGTCCTCTAGATAGATACATTGGGACACTGTTGCGACAATAGGGTCCTCTTGCTAACTTCATTGGGACATTTATGTTACTCATTTAATAAAACATGACTTTTTTTAAACGTTCAACTCCAGTTGATAGTGATAATTTTCCTATTTTGCTCGTTATTGAACATGGAGCAACCACGGCAGCTAGCATCCTAGCTGGAGATGACACACTAAGCTTGGAGGAGTCGCTTGAGTCCCAGACGTAACTCTGGTATTTTACCTAGTTATCTACGTGCAGGAGAATCTCACTATGGGCCTACGATCGGCGGGTGGAGCTGAGAAGTGGCTCTGTGTAGGACATAGCAAATCCTTGGGAGAGCCCAGAACAAGAGCACAGTATTTTAGCTCTGCGTATTTGTAGAGCACCCTTGGATGGCGGGGAATGCACGGTATGCCACACATATCGTCCGCCTGTTTGGGACCAGATGTGGTGATCCTTTAAATGCCAGCCAAGCTGGAGCTCATAACTTCAAACTCACCACGTTTCGGAATGGCAAAAAAGCCACAGGAAAAGCTTAGATCTACCGTGTAGATAATACCAAGCAATCTTTATTGTGGTATTGGTTGCAAAAAAAGCAAGAAGCTCAGCACTCCTAGTTAAACTACAACAACGAAATGCTAGCTGCAGCTCTGCAATAAAACATTCGTGCGTTTATTCAGTAGTAATTTCTGTAGCAATATGTTTTATACGGTGAGGTTACAAGTCCCATTCACAGCTGCATATTAGCACCTCTTATGACATGTTTGATGAGCAGTGGTGCTTTTCTGTCTACGCTCTTCATAAATTCCCGGGAACTAACATTAGTGTGAACACCACATAAAATATCAAACTGAAGTGTTGTACTAATTGATTTACATCGTCTTACTTTGCCATTGTGAATATACTTACTGTAAAAGTGTCCATAAATCTTGAATAATATTTAATCTCGTCCCACGTATTTTCAATTGTTCTTGTGAATTATTTGCCCTAAGGAGCGCCATATCTGGATGATATAAATAAAGCTTTACTTGAGCTGAAAGAGGGAGGTGTTCTAGACGCCTTAAAAGAAAAGTAAGTTCCCACAGTAGGTAAGTATCCAAGTTCACTTTGTTATACACAAAACAACCAAAAAGCTACAGACTTTCATAAAACTGCCAGTGGAAAAATAGATGAGACGCTGGAGATGGATAGGACTCTCATTGAGAAAACCTGCTGATAGCATTACAAGGCAGTCCTTGTTCTGGTATCAACAAGATAGGAGAGTTAATGAAAGACCAAAGAAGCCATGGAGACAAAAAACTGGAGACAAACATGAAGAGATGACGAAGATTTGGACAGACCTTGAACTTGGGACAGAAAGACTTGGCATAACTTTGTTGAAGGCCTATGCTCCTTGGTGTCATGGGTTGCCTCCCCTTTAATCGGCAGTAGTGGTCCAACAGTGGCCAAAACATAGAGTATCTAATGTGGGTCTTCAAAGGTGTCTACCTTCGCACAAGATTACTCTTGGCAGAGTTGTAGATAGAAGGAGGATGATGCTTCTACCTCCAGGGAGTATTCACAAGATACATGGAAGTCAAGAACAATTCTGAATGTGTCTTAGCAATGTTAACTTTTATCTGCCCGACAACTTTTGTGAAGAAGTATTATATAATTTAATTTAGCTCGCACAAGCCCCCAATTGAATAAACAACGAAATTATTCTTATTATTTGGCTCTATAGATGTAAATATAGATCTATTAAAGATGCTGATTCATCCGTGTCCAGTTTTCTCTCTCTCTCTTTCTCTCTCTCTCTTTCTCTCTCTCTCTCTTTCTCTCTCTCTCTCTCTCTCTCTCTCTCTCTCTCTCTCTCTCTAGAATAACTAAATCACCTATGAATTTGAAAAAAAAAACATATAACAAATGTAATGATTAATTACTTTGGAACAAATGTAAATAAATATAAACTGGCGATTACTAAAAAATAGATTTCGTCATTGAAACTGATATCGGCTTTAGGAAGCTTAGTTGTGGAATATAGATCAATAAGTTATGTTGTGTTGGCCTGCTAAAAATGTCACGTAGCTTCCAAACTGCTGAAGTGTTGATGCTGTTGTTCCCATCAATTCGTCTCTGTTGTGAGGGCACGTCTCCTGGTCAAGACAAGTATCTTCACAACTCGTTGAATGTAGGTTTAAAGTGTCGATCGCAAGCTTTGAACCACATAAAAGCAGTACAGCTGGTACCGCAGAATCTTACCTTAAATGGTCTCTTAAACTCGTACCACAAACTTTAGAGGGAATAAAAGAACAAATTCCGCAGCTAAGTCTTTGTTTTCCTGATATTAATCAGGCGCCTTTCCTGCTGTCCGTCAACCGAATCTTTTCTCTGAATTTTTACTCTCCCAAAGCGTATATCATATAACTCACGGGATATGATGAGAATCACCATTCTTTTAGTTAATTTACTGGGAGAATTTCGACTGGACAACGGCAAGTGGCTTGTGCCGTGTTGGACATGTTTAAATATACCTACACTTATTACAAACGATAGTTTTTTGTTTTTTTTTTTTGCGTTCGCCCGCTAATACTCGAGGCGAAATCTCAGGTTATCATTTATGTCTAACCTGACATTGATTTTACGTGAGTATCCCTTTATTTCTTGTACAGAGACAAATGTCCCTCGCCATTCAGGCAAATACTCGCCGATTTCGGAGGTACCCATTGCAGCTGGGTCGGCTCAGGAGCCGCCAGTCCCTGGTCGACGACACTCCTTCAAATGTCCTCGCCAGGTCTCGAGTTAATCCAGTCCAAATCCCGGTCGACGAAAAATCCTCAAATGCCGTCGCCCGGGTTTGATCCTGTATCACCCGGTCGCCAGAGCGGTGTTGTAACCACTACGCTAGCGCGGCTCCCACAAACGATAGTAAATATATATATATATATATAATGACATCATCTTCCACTCACATCTCCACTTGGAGTCTGGGGTTACCTCTGCTTTTGGTTCCCTGAGAGAACTTTACGAAGTAACCACCAGCGCTTTGCGGTGGTTGTTCTGGAATATATCATTTTCACATGCCAAGCTTCTGTTTTCTTTCTTTTCATTTCCTTTCTCTTTGCTATGGCGTTTAGCGTTTCTGGTGTTATCCAGTCTTGGCTCTTTCTTTCCTGGAATCCCAAGCATGACTTGCTGCTGTCCTTGTATATTGTTGAGATGGTTTTGAATTTCTGGTCGACATCATCGGTCTCTGTTCGTTCCTGACTTTTGGTAATCTGATATCGTCTCTTTACGTCGACCACGAAAGCTTTTCTGGTGAGGGAATCCTCATGTTTCGTGCTGTTATATCTTTCTGTTTGATTGCAACTGGTCCAGCAGCTCTGAGTTTCACCTTCAGTCTTGCTACTACTAGGTGATGATCACTTCCCACATCTGCGCGTCTTCTTACTTTCACGTCTTGTAATGCATGCATCTATCTGTCATTGATCATTATGTGATCTATTTGGTTTCTGTCCCGTCCGTTTGGTGATTCCCACGTTAACTTGTGCACTTCTTTGTGTGGAAAACGTGTTCCTCCAATGGCCAGGTTGTTAATACTGCAGAAGCTTATTAATTTGTCACCATTCTCATTTACTGTTCCGCCGCCGCATTTCCCCATTACTCTTTCGTTATAATTATTGTAACACGGCGGAACAAGCAAGGACATTAACAACAGAATGAATGAAGCGAGAACAGCCTTTGCTAGTCTCAACAACATTTGGAAGTCTTCCCAGTACAGCACAAGCACCAAATTAAGACTGTTTGCGAGCTGTGTACTTTCTGTGCTTCTCTATGGTGCGGAATGCTGGAGAGTAACAGAGAAGGAAATGTCAAAACTATCCTCCTTCCACACAATCTGCCTAAGGAAAATTATCAGAATCTTTTGGCCAAACACCATCAGCAACCAAGAACTACTTATTCGGAGTAACCAGGAGGACATGCACACCATCATAGCTAGCAGACGCAGGAATTGGGCTGGTCACGTCCTCAGAAGGGTCCATGATACCATCACAAGAACAGCTATGCTATGGACCCCCGAGAGAAACCGAAAGAGAGGCCGACAAAAAAATAACTTGGCGGAGAACAGTGGAAGCCGAGATGAATAGAATTAACCAGAGTTGGGGCATTGTACGAAGGATGGCCGCCGACCGAGCAAAGTGGAATCAATTTGTTGCTTCCCTACAACACGCCACCAGGCGTGATGGCCACTGACTGCTTTGGCGGTTGGCGGTTATGAATCAAAGAAGAAGAGAAGACATGCCGAGGTTCACAGCCTCGTAAGGACTTGTATAACCATCAGCAAGTTGAATCATGTCAAATTCAAAGTATAAAATATATATTACAACTTACCACAAACTAGTTGGGAACTAGACTTCCTGCTCAGTAGAATAGTCTTGGCAACTTGATAAAGATGCCTCGAACACGCGAAGGGGTATTATTTCTAGTTAGAATCGCTCAGTTACTTTGTTAGTAGGTCTTGTAGGAGTCCGGTTTCAGTATTAAAAGGTGGAGTTTCCTAATTGTATTATTCAAAAGGTGCTGCAATACTTGTTTTTCGTTCCTATAAGTTCAGAATCCTAACTTTTGGAATGCAGTGTTGTATGTCTTAAATGTTGTACGTTATATTGCAGTTTTCCTGCCCACGCTCACACTTGGCGTTTCCAACACAACTTCCAATCAATGTGAATGTATATTATCCTTTAAACTGCTAAGCCAATAGCATTCGAATGTGCATGTTATGACTATTTACCTTATGGAATTGTCTGAATGACTCATGCGTTTATAAAATTCAGACGGTCAATTTTCCGTATAAGCAGTCGTTATATCCGTCTATTCTCGGTAATGTTTACATTTGCAATCCCCCTGCAGCATCTTGGTCAAACTAGTATGTCCGGAAGTTTCTTACATCATTCGTGTGTCTAATCTGTCACCAGTTCGATAATTGACCGGCACTCCCTGTGCAAACAAACACTGGGTCATTACATGAAAATGACCTTGCCAGCCAATCTGGTCTGATTTGTATCAAACTCTCAGGTAAATAAACACGACACAAATGAATGGATCGAGTGTAAACATTGACTCCAAAATACCCTGTACTGTCTGAAGGTAGGAAAACAGAATATGCCGACAATCGAATAGTGCACACAATTAGTACGTATAATAATGGTAGATCAATACTGCCGGAGAGACAGAGAGTGCGATCAAAATTATGTGACACTTGGGGAGTGGAAAGGTAATGAAGGAAACGTGATGAATGAATTGTTCACATTTTTTCAGAGTTTGTGAACGTTCGTTTGACGTAACTTTCATTATGATCTTTTATCATTCGCATATAGTCTGGTTTTAATCCCATTTTTTCGTAATCCAAATATACACAGATGGTGGTCTGTGGGTAGGAACTGTACAGGCGAAGATGATACTCGCTCAGTCAGAGAAAAGACTACAGCTGAACTGGAACTCAGTAACATGATCGGAGTCTTTTTTGTGCTTGCTAGCTTCATTGGCATCGCCATCTTGTTCGACATAGGCGGCCGACTTTACAGGTGGCACAGGGAGAAAAGAAAGAAACAAGCGGTAAGAATAACTTGATTGAAAGATGGAATACAATTAGCCAGATCCATATGTAACCTTTCCTCTTTGTTAAAAGTTGCACAAAATAATAACTAGCCTTGATTATCTATGACATTTTCTCTGACTGAGCTTGGATAGTTTTCATTCATTGAAAGCAGTAGTGACAAACTTTTTATAATCATGGCTCACACTTCAGTTGGTGACTGCTTACGATATATGTATCAAAATTCATGAATAAAAATTAATTAAATGAATTCAGCGAAAGACGTGCTGTTTAAAACTTTGAGTAAGGAAAAAAGTAAAGGACACAACCCACCGCTATGTTTTCCCCAGCCTAATTTTGAGGTTGACTATCTCTGACTTAAAGCATAATTTTAAGAATTACCAGGTGTTCTAGGACGTCGGCCTACTTGTAACAATGAAATGTTGTCATTGTGGACCTGTCTAGAGTAGGTTACTGAGTTTCATTATTTCCTGTGACCCAGATTTTGTGTGTTCCTTTAGAGGGTTAACCATATATTTTCTTAGTGTTTACGTCATTGTTTCTTCTCAGGTTCGCGAGTCATTAATTTTACTGTGATTCATAGCGTCAATGTGTATAGTAGCACGTAACATGTGTACACATCAAGTCAGATAGTAAGACATCATAATATTTTAACTCTTATCAGGCTGTGTACAAGGCAACCTGATTATGTAAAAGCTATTGCCACAGAAACCACCACTGACAGAGCATGTACATGTATGGCTCAGGCTTCCTGTAGAAGGACCAGATACACTGGTAGCTCCAGACTCCGCAAGTAGAGCAAAGACAAGCAATGATGAAATATAGATTTATATAATCTAGCAAATCATCTACAACACATTTAATTCAAAACAAAGAGAACGCATCAACCTAAATATATTTATCTTCATAGGACAACGAACAGGCAAAGCTGTGGAAAAAAGGATACAGTCAACAAAGATTAGTAGACATCGTAAACAGCATATTTTTAATGAGTACAGCATTTTAATCCACATTTTACCAGTTTGGAATCCCTCTTCTTCTTCTTCTTCTTCTTTGTACACTCTCAGACGTCTACTTTAATGTTTTCAACAACAACAAAAAAACAGTAGTCAGCTTGAGGCTATTTGAATCTCCATAAAACTTTTTCCAGGAATGATGCTGGTGACCGTCATATGCGCTTTCTCTGTTCCACATATGTTGGGCATCTTTGAAGGAGATGTTCAGCAGTCATTTTAAAAGTGCCACAGTTACACTCATCGGTAATTCCTATCTTTAGCTTGTTGAATAGATGATATCCCAATCTGTTGTGGTCCGAGCGGAGTCTGAAGACTACCACTTGTTCTCTTCTGCTGAGCTGGTAGTATGCATCATTTTGTTTGTGACCTGGACGCTCTGCATCCCATTTGTTTCAGTATCTGATTCTGGTAAAACTCTTTCCCTCCTTGAAAGGTGTAATTGCCTCAGATTGAGGTAGCTTTCCACCTTTCTTTGCCAATTTATCAGCTTCTTCAATGCCGGTCATGTTACAATGAGATGGGATCCACTTTCTGGACTAGTCAGGGAGCAAAGAATAGATCAGATTTATTTCTGACAAACACGTAAGCAATTAAAGAGAGGTCAGGTATCTGCCTGTGTAGCGCCAGGATTTTTCTTATGGAACAAAGACAGCATAGGACTGCTGCACCATCAGCCTTGTACACGGCGAATAATTTAAGGTTGTGTATAGGGCTGGTCACTTCATCATGGACCAACAAGCTACAGACTTTCGTAAATGGATGGATAAATGCTTAGAATTGAAGATTGAAATGGTATGACAAGATCACTAATGTGGAACTGATGACAAGATCACTAATGTGGGAACTGATGATAAGATCACTAATGTGGAACTGATGACAAGATCACTAATGTGGAACTGATGACATGTACTAGACAAGTGCCAGTGGAACATGAGATGAGCAGAAACTAGTAATGGATTGGATACATTGAGTAAACCTGTGCTGGAAGTTCCCGGGTATAAGAAGTAGAAGGACGCCAAATAACATATATAGAAGAGAGCGGAAGACGGACACCATGAAAGAAATGAGGAAAACATGGAAGGACCTTGAGTTGATAATAAGGGACAACAAAACATGGCATGTTTTTGTTGAATGCTTATGTTCCTTGGGAAGCTAAAGAATGATGATCATTATGGACAGCAATGAACACTGATTGATTGCTTGATTGACACTTGGACACTCAATAAAACAGTTGCAAAAAAGATTACAACATTCGAAATGAAATGCTACAGAAGGATGTTGAGAATACCCTGGACAGAAAAAAAGACCAACAGAGAAGTACTGCACTCACTAAACGTACAGGAACATTGGCTCCTAAATACCATCGCAATAAGGAAGCTGAAATTTTTCGGTCATATAAAAAGACATAATAGTCTGGAAAAAAACAGTGATGGAAGGCATGGTCCCTGGAAAAAGGGGAAGGGGTCGACCTAGACGACGGTGGACCCAGGACATCACAGAGAGTCTGAACTTGTCTTTGGCTGATGCAGGTCGACTTGCCCAGAATCGTGATGCGTTCAGAGCAGCTGTAATGGAGACAACGTTCTGGAAAGAATATGTCACATGATGATGATGATTCACATTTGACACGTTTATAAATGTCCTACTTTCTGAATGTTCATATAAAATATTTACATTGTACTTGTTCACAAATTAGGGAATATCTAGTTTCTTCCTTCGCGTAATTCATTAGTTAAGTATTTCTCATAGCTATTTCTTTACTGTAATTGTTTTCTAACATTGAAAATTAATCGACACACTCTTGAATGACTACATCTTGACACCAACAGTCTTAACTGCCGGTTTAGGTGCATCGGAGCACGGACATTAGCTCGTGTCTATTTTCATTAATCATGGGAGATCATCGCCTATCTGGCTGTAACTTATCAGGGGACTTAATCATATAAAATTAAGCCCGGACAAATGTGTTTGTTTTTTTTTTTTGTTTTTTTTTTAAGATATAAAAAGCATTTATACTCTATTCCCCTCCATTCCCCTGATCTCTATTCATTCCTTATTAATGAGAGCCACCTTAGATTACTTAATTTCAATGTGATGGGACTCTAACTGAGGCCAACATACTTGATGTACAGATAAATGGAATCTAATTCCGAGTTAATAGTTATCAGTTTGGCAACAGAGAATACCCAGTCGTTGAAAATTAACAAGGACAGCGGCGTCGTAGCTACCCGTCCTTTTCAGATCTCCTCAGCAGAGCCTCACCATGCTGACTGATAGAAACTAGAAGTCCTTTTCAGGACTTGGTATTTTTCAACATTGCAACTGAGTTGGCAAAGTTCACTTATTTGTGAACGGCAAATTGCGCTCTAATATAACCGACGGATGAAAGACTTAAGGCACGTACCTCGCCTGAAGTAGGCAAACACGTCAAAGAAATCCACCGAGGCAAGTGAAGGGTTAGAGACTTCACCATATTAGGTCCATCTTTTTATGAGGTGGGGATGACAAGTTCCCTTCCCCACTGCCTTTGCCTTCCCTAACTCACGAGGAAGGTCAGGTAGTCATTTTCAGCTGGGTAGACTGGAGCGTGACGCTACCAGTTTTCTATCCCTAAACCCGGTAAATGTTCCACGAGAGGAAAGCTCTAGCCAATCAGATTACCCAATCGTTAAACCAATCAGATGCTCAAGAGTGCAATAAGTGCGTTTTACAATATGTAACTAGTACTTCATAAACGCAATAAACGTTTAGAGAATGCAAAAACTCTATCCAAAATACGCGAAATAATCATTAATTGCTTTGCCGTTGAAAAGATAAGGATCCATTTCATCGAAAACCCTCACCTTCACAAGAATTTCTCCTAGAGGTTTACACTTGCTAAAAATTGAGATATTTAAAATAGCCCACCATCTGCAGGTAAGATCTGCAGGTTATACGCTTTTTCTAATTGTAACCTTTTATTGACACATTAAACAATGTCTTAACCCTCCCTGACATTACCAGATAACATCTTTTCCCACTAATGTTGCAATCTTTTTTATGAGGTTTTTTTTGTTTTTTGGTTTTTTTTTTTTTGTGTGCGGGGGCTTGAAATGTTGAAACAGCGCAAATTATGTTCACATCCTACATAATGGCGGATGTTTTAAATTGGATGCACTTTCCTTAATGTTCCCAGTTTGCTTTTCAGATGAGTATGAACAAGAAATGGAGTTCTTGACATTTGCAGCCTCTGTCGATTTAAACGCTCAAGTCGATACTCCCTTAAATAATTATTCGGAGACAGAGTAATCGACAGTTTATTTTAAAATTTAAGATGTTTTTTTGTTTAATACGTACTAAGCAAGATTTTTATAAATATCTGTACATGCATAAATCGTGTAGTGATACAACTATTGTTAATTAATTAGTCAAACTTCAGTGGATTGGTTTCTCTTCGCTTCTCCCAATGTCATTTTTGACGCGTTGCTCTACAGCTTTATAACGAATGCATCCAGATACTTGCCATTGGAGAACTGGTGCCGTAATGGGGAAGTGCTTAAAGACAAAGCATAAATATTTTCCGCCATGTATTGGCGGGCAACTTACTTGTGGATTCATATTCCCTTGGCCTCGTACGGTAGACCATATATTTTTGCTCACTTCTTTTCCAACACTTGAATTTGCATACAGTTTTATTGTTTATCTGCATCAACACATTTGTAAATGTAAGGTAGAATCATTTCCCATACATTTTCTTAATGATCCATATCTTTGTAATTGTTGCTACACCATTTCCTTACAGTAACTTTTAAAAATCACTATGGACTGTTATAGATTACTGCTGTACATGAAGCTTAGTTTCTGTTAATTTAACATTCTCTAGCCATTTTAACATGCAGACAAGAGGGCAGGCAAATTTCAGGTGCATGAAAGATAGAGGTTAATAATGTTTTTAAAATTCCTCTGGACAGCTCACAAATAATATAATGCAAATGATTTTAAAATATAGACACAGTTAGGGAGACAGACAATGATATCAAAACAAGGCTCAAAAAGACTAGAGGAACTTTCATTGCTTTGGGAAATATATGGAGAGAAAAAGAAATCAGGTCCAACACACACAAAAATCAAATTGTTCAATTCAAATGTCAAGTCAGTCCTAATGTATGGCTCTGAAACATAGGTAACAACAAAAATAACAACCAAAAAACTACAGACTTTCATAAACGGATACGAGTAGAAAAGAAGGATTGAAGTGATATGACAAGATTAGTATTGTGGAACTAATGACAAGATTAGTATTGTGGAACTAATGATAAGATTAGTATTGTGGAACTAATGACAAGATTAGTATTGTGGAACTAATGACAAGATTAGTATGGTGGAACTAATGATAAGATTAGTATTGTGGAACTCATGATAAGAACCAGACAAACGCCAGTTGAACATGAAATGAGAAGAAGACGCTGGAGATGGATAGGACACACACTGAGAAAAAATGTTGATAGCATTACAAGACAATCCCTGGTCTGGAATCCCCAGGGTAAGAGAGGTAGAGGAAGAACACATGGAGAAGAGAACTGGAGACAGACATAAAAGGGATGAAGAAGACATGGACAGACCTTGACCTGATGGCACGTGACAGACATACTTGGCTTAAGTTTGTTGAAGGTCAGAGTTGAAAGGGGAAAGAAGAAGGAGAAATGACCTGAAGAGACCAGCTTGTGAAAGAAAAGTTACTGAAAAGATCAAAACGAAACAACCAATGTCCCGAGCCCCAGGGAAATTAGTTTAAAGAAGAAACAACAAATAAAGCACGTAATGACAGCAAGCTAAATTGGTGTATAGAGAGACAGAGGTTGACAAAGATAGATAACAGTCTAATAACTTTGTACATGACAGGTTCAACAACCACGACGGAAAACGCTAAAAGAAACAAGTAATGGACATTAACATTTCTCGGTGTTGTAATTAACCGTATATAATTTTAAATGAATCTCTTCGTAATTTATATTATCACATGACTGTAATTATCACTGTGATAGTTATGTGATACTTCGAAGTTCATTCATATTTTTACTTTTCTTCTCTTCTACCTAAATGTAAGAATTATTTCTGATACTGCTCGTATTACATGTTACATTTCTATAACAAATAAATAAAAATTATGTTATATTTATGTGGCTTCCTTACATAAGTGAATGATTGTAATAATTGAAGAGAATAAATGTTACTTTTGTTGTTTTATATTACTTCACTTTATGCTATCATGTGTATGCGTGTTTTCCTTTTCCGTCCTTATGGAAAATTGAGATACCATTGCAACTGCTCTTCATAAGATATACCCCATCCCATATTATCACACAATACAACAGTCATACGTCATCACAAGATACACCCATCTCATATCATCACACAATATATCAGTCGTATGTCATCACAGGATACACTCGTGTCATGCCATCACACAATAAATCAGTCGTTTGTAATCACAAGATACACCCATCTCATATCATCACACAATACATCAGTTAGATGTCATGGGTACACTCGTCTCATGCCATAACACTATATATCAGTCGTATGCCATTAAAAAATACACCTATCTCATGATATCACACAACGCATCTGTCATATGTCATCACAAGATACGCGCATCTCATGCCATCACACAATACATCAGTCGTATGTCATCACATGATACACCCGTCAAAAGACATCACACAATACATCAGTCGTTAGTCATCACACGATACACCCGTCTCATGCCCTCACACAATACATCAGTCGTATTTCATCACACGATACACCCATCTCATGCCATCAAACAATACATTAGTCCTATGTCATCACAAGATACACCGTCCTCATGCCATCATACAATACGTTAGTCGTATGTCATTACACGATACTCCTGTCTCATAACATCAAACAATAAATCTGTCTTATGTCATCACAAGATACACTAATCTCATGCCATCACACAACACATCAGCCATATGTTGTCACAAAACATTCCCATCTCATGCCATCACACAATACATCAGTGTTATGAACTAAAGGTATCCTGGACAAATATGTGTATCAGCTGATACCAGGATAGTGCCAGATAAGAGACTGGTATTATAAGCAATACCCCCTTCTCTGAAAAGAGCAAGGGTGTATAGACATCAAAGTGGGGTCAAGCTATGTAAGTTCCCAGAGAAGATGATGATGATGTAGTACTCTGAGTTCCTAACTGCTACCTCTCATGATCCCACAAAGATTAATGACTAACTGTTTTGTATTATTTGGCTAATTATCTAGGGGTAATTTAAATTATAATAGGTAGTAAATTCCAATACAGAACTTAAACTTTAATAAAATTATCAAGCAGGTCTGAATGAAATTTATTTACAATTTATTTGTCCTGAACCTCAATATCTTTTCAGGTCAGGAATACTCAAAAGAACTGTAATATTATTTACAAATCAAAATAAATAAACTGGAAAATCTCTTCCATAAGGAATACTGTTCAAAGGACTGAACTTATTTCACGTTCTGTTTATCTTGATGTTGTATTCACTGTTCCTGAACTTTTGAATTCACTATATTATATATATAGTCCTTGTCTTCATCATTTAAGGGTATTAGTAGTTGTAAAGTTTTAACTGTGGTGAGTATCTGGAGTAGCTGTTCAGTGAACCGTATGGTTCACATATCTTTGTATATGCTGCTGATCTTCATTCAACAAGTCAGGACCACACGACTTGCAGCTCCTGGATGAGAAATGCTGGGTCTAGCTCTTAGTTTATGTAGAGCTCTCGCCACCAACAGACTTCCTCAAGAGTGAATGCAGCTAAGTGGTAATGTCGAGACAGAACCTGGAATAAAAGATAACCACATTCTATGTATGTTTCTGCATCAGTCCACTCACACACATACAACACCACATCTTACCCTCTTTCAGTTATTTGTGCTAACAGGTTGCACAGGACATATAAGTTCTTTTCCTACAGCCAGTTCCATGTAATTATTCTTTTTCTGTACGTATTCTATGATAGGTCGGCGTCTGTGGCCTAATGGATATGAACGGTTTCATCCAGGATATATATAAGCTTCGGTTTGGTAGCAGATCGCCTACAAGTATAAGCGCCGTACCGTTCAGAAAGCAATGGCAAACTACTGAATGAAAAAAATTGCCTAGAAAAATCACAAAACAGCCAATAAAAGCTGGGGTTGATTGCCACGTCCTGTAAAGGATAAGCAACTAACTTTATTCTATGATAGAGTCCTTTGCTCATGATTGGCTTCCATATAATGATTTGGCTAAGTACACAATAGTAAATGACAACTTGATTACTTCATGTTAACAATTCCAGTACTCCTATCCTATGTTCGTGAACAAGGTGTAAGTCAAGACTAAAATACTCATTCAAATACTCATTTCAAACTTACAGTCGTAATTTCTGCCCTACTTACAAATATTATACACATTTTTCATTTCTGGCCTGTTGTCTTTAAAACTACACACGTTTACAATTGGGTCAGTATGGCAGCAACACATTAGTCCTGTAGTTTAACTTTTCTACACAGCCCTGCACACATAAGCGGGTATACCGTATACCCAGGCTAATAATTAACTAAATATACAAATATATATATATATATCTTTCTTACCCTCAGGCAATCATACTCAAGCTGAGACTGGCCTCAATGGGAATCTAGTTCTGTTAACAGGTGAGAACGGCAAAAGACTTGGTATACACAGTCCGCTAGATTTTTCTACAGCTTGGTTTGAATTTCAAAAAATAGTGGCGGCTTTCTAAGTCCACGTTTCTATATATAGAGCTACATCAGAACAATCGGAGCCAGGTCAAAAAAATATTTTAAGAAGCTTACTCTAAGGCAGAGGTTTTCAAACTTTTTTGGTCCGCGGCTCCCTTGACCTGTGCATAAATCACCGCGGCTCCTCTCTATACTATATTTATTGATGGAACTTGGCTCATAATATCGAGCCCAACACTTTTCCCAAGCCACCGCGACGCCCTTAGCCGAGGGCCGCGACGTCCCTGGGATCCGCGACGCACTGTTTGAAAACCTCTGCTCTAAGGGATTTCCAGCCTGCCCGTATAATGTGACTAATTTTTAATATTTTATATTACAGTTATTATTAGACCGATTTTAATTATTAAAAGTGATAATTAAACGGCCAGTTGCTCTCTATCGTTCTATATGGATATTCGTTAGCTATTTACTTGCATTCCAATCTAGGTAATTTTTAAGTAATTAAATCGGGTACCAACCTGATATGAAAATATCACTAAAATCAATTTTTCTCTTTATTTAACTTACTTTTATGAGATCGGCTTGGTACCTATTTATTAAGTGATATATCAGGTGTATTAATAGCTATGTATTTATTTTTATTTCTCGCTATTCTTTAAGAAAGGTTTAAAAATACATATACACATAGTCACAAAACTTCAAGGAAATGTTGCAAGGATGATAGCCCCGTTATGGTGTTAACTCTAGGTTTAGCCCGGCCCCGTTAAGAGAACAGATGATGGCGCCCGAGTCACAGATACATAGGGTTTGAGTCTAAGAGTTTTTCTTTGTTTTATCTCGTAATTATATGCACAGAGTTTGAAAAAAATCGGATTTAACCTAAGACAAAAACACAAGAACTCTAGCCTTAGCAACAAATTATGCAGATTGGAAAAAAAAAAATTAGGACAGCAACAGGGTGTCAAAGATATAATAGTGAAAATATCACTCAGACCAGCGTACACTCATTCATTCCGCCATGGCTTCTCATTCAGGTACTCACGACTTTGCTCGCTGCCTCTTGGAACACACTGATTTTAGATCTTTACACAGACTCAAAAAAAATGCAGTCTTCTGCCAAGAAGTCCCCAGTTCCAAAAGACGTATTTAACTCGGAGTCTCCGGGAACGACTACTTGGGTGTGCAAATTTGTTCAAATGTCTGATTAAGTCACCTAAAATTATTCCAGGCGCGGGAGTTAGCGGAGCACAGTGTCAATAGCGTAGGTTTCTAGAAATGATGAATGTCAGGTCGGTGCCTTCCCTCAGTATAGGATTCACTTTAGTCACACCACAGATTTGTCCACAAATAATATATCTAGATATAGTCGGGAAATGTTAGTTAATACTAGAAGTATTTCGCGCCACCAGGCAGAAAGATTACGTAGAGTTTCTAGAAGAAATTAAGTGCTGGCTCCAAGGTCCAGTATTTATCATTACAGTCTTTGAAAACCCGTTATTGGGATATTAGTATTTCTGTCTAACTTGCACCGTCAGATCAGTGTTACTTGAGAAAACCCACGTGGTTCAAAATAAGGACTGTCTATTTCTTCACAAGTATGGAAACTACTACTAGGTGCTGGTAAAGTTAGGGTCACCCCAAAACTTTCACTGTGTGGAGGAAAAATAACACATATAATATAATAAACAGAATCTGAACTGGTTATAACTTACATTTAAACTTGCAAGCAGAGAGCTTTGCTTATCATTTAAACTTCCCGTGACGTAAGTTATATTTAAAAATCAGCAATCCTCATGAATTTAGGAACACGTGCGTATCCCGTCACCATTCATGAGGCTCGATTCTAGAGTTTATACGTTAGTTTAGAAAAATACACTCGACTGAGTATTAGCGGTTAAATTAAATTCATAAATAGCTACAATTGCCGTTATAAGCTAGAAATTAAATTTCCTTCTGCTTTCCACTGAATGCTTCCCTAGAAAATATAATAGCCTACCACTTTATTTCTCTTCTGCGCTAAAGAAATAGATTAAAATGAATTAAGCGATTTAACACTTTAACACTCACAAAATCTATATATCTATCATATTAATTACCTCAACCACAGAATTACAGGTAGTCGCACAACTTAAGAATAAAAATGCTGAAAATATTTCTGGAAGTCTAGAAGTTCGACAAATTGCCGAAACAAACTGAGATCTTCGCTAACAGCTATTCTGTTCACGAGCGACCTATCTACTGTGAGTCTATGAGCGAGAATGAAATTAAAGTTTCAAACTGGCCAATATCTTAAAATCAGACAAAGGGCCCAAACTTATTTCGCCAAGCGAAATTATCTCCCCTACTCCCAACATTTACGTCCGCTTAACGCGTGTCGTAACTGTCACCTACTGACCACGATGTACGCGTGTCAGTTTCAAATCCCAGACAGCCTGACTCCATTGCAGGGCAGTTTTCACACTACAGCTGACCATGGCCCAAGTGAGCGCCGTGTCAGTTTGGGATTTTCCAGACAAATGTCTGGATACTGACCGGTGCAGATGTAAAGTATCACACCTCACCGGGACTTATGCCGAGAAGAAGCTCGCGCGCTCGGTGAGAATGTAGACGATTTGCTACGTCCTATGTTCAGCGAACCGACTTATCACGCCTTCTGACGCCCTGCAGCCCTGACATCTACGTAATATCGTCCTAGCGCGATTCTCAGTTTTGAGAAAGAAACAGGTAAAGTTTGCGAATTATATGAAAATAATATTCGCAAAACGAATGGATGAAAAATATACGGGAAAAATGAAATACAGAGATAATAAAAGAGAGAATTTGGGTGAACGAATAGGAAGAAGATGTAGGAAATTAAATGAATATAAACCCTACGTGACAGAGCCTCCCCCCTTTAAGATATGGAAGCACTCCATGTCTACGTTATGGAGTTTAATTTCCTATAACCGTAGCTTCGGGGTGTCTGTCCTCTTCCCTCTCATCTTCCCCCTCCATCTCTGTCCAATTCCTACTCAAGTCCACTCCTCAAAGTTTCCTTCCCCCGGAATGTCTCCCATGCGCGCTTGAAAGAGCGTCGCCGCTTCTGACATTTTTGAAAGATTTCCTGTGATAGCGGTGGAATATCCCTGCCACTATCATCATCTTCGTCAGTTTTGGCGATCGTCAGGAGATGGTCGGAGGTTGGCACTGGTTTTTCCAAGTATCTCTTTAAGAGATTTAAATGGAAAACCTTCTCCTTTCCTTCAATAGAGATCTGGTAGTTAGCCTTAGAAATCTTTTTCAGGACGGTAAACGGCCCTTGCCATCCGATCTTCAGTTGGTTGTTCTCAGTAGGGAGTAACACCAAAACTTTCTCTCCTGCTTCCAGTTCTCTCTCTTCCGCGACTTTCCTGTATCGGTTAGCGTGCTTTGTGCGAGCTCGCTTAAAGTTAGTCGTTGCTAGGTCCCACCCTAGTTTCAACCTTTCCTTTAAAACCGACACATATTTACTTGCTGAGACGACTGTCTCATCCGCCTTCTCGTCTGTCAGAGACTGAAGTAAGGCTTCAAGCGGGCCCTTAATGGGTCTGCCAAATAAGAGTGTAGCTGGCGGAAATCCTGTGGAAGTATGAGGAGATTCTCTGTAGCCAAATAATGCTGCAGGAATACAGAGATCCCAATCTTCAGGTTTCACTTGTGCCAGCTTACTTAGCATCATGGTGAGGTTTCCATTAGCACGTTCCACGAGCCCATTTCCGGCCGGAGTATATGGCTTAGTGTGGATGTGCTGGGTCCTCAAGATCTTAACGATCTCATCCATCAACAGGTTTCGGTATGGAGATCCATTATCCGTCAACACTTGCTGCGGGAATCCCAACCGAGTGAAAATCTGCACGAGGGCTTCTGCGACATGCTTGGCATCTGCGCATGTTAGCGGGATAGCTTCTGCCCATAAAGTGCATGTATCGACTAAGGTCAGGATAAACCTGTTCCTTCTTTTAGTCCTTTCGAAAGGCCCTAAAATGTCGATCACAACCCGTTCGAATGGTGTTCCCATTATTGGCATTTCACCCATGTGGACTGGGGGGGTCCGTTGCTTGGGTGGTACACGTTGGCACTGGGCACAGGATTTGACATATCTGATAATATCAGTATTCACTCCTGGCCACCAATAATGAGTGGTTATACGTTGGTTTGTGGCGTTCTGTCCCATATGTCCGCTAAAGGGAAGAGAGTGCCCCATTTCTAGGATTTGGCTTCTGTACTGTTTCGGTACTAGGAGCTGGTTGTAACCTTGGTCAGGCTTGCCCGTTCTCCGATAAAGTACGCCATCCTCAGAAAAAATGTCCCCGTGCTGTTTGGGTTCCTTAGCCATGGGCAGTTTCCTAAAGCAGGGTGCCAAAGTAGGGTCCTTGTATTGCGCTTCTTTAAGTTCCATAGGTAACAAATTTGGCGCAGGCTCCCGTTCCTTCTTGGTTTGCCCTCTTGTAGTTACTGCTGCCACAATCGGCTCTTCCGGTTTCCCAATACACACGTATCTCCCGCCAAGTATGACTGGGTAGATGGGATCATCCATAACAGCCGCTTTGATCACACCTCTGACAAAGTCAGAGTGTATCTCCACCAATGCGATGGGAAGCGCTGTAGGTGCATCACTCTTACGAACTCCACAAAGTTTGACGGTCTCTCCTGTCTCTTGACCGGGTTTAACCAGGTTTCTGGCAACAATGCAATCGTAAGAAAGCCCCGTGTCAAATAAGCAAGAAGTTTGAGAACCGTTCAAAATAACAATACCTCGCGTTGAGGGTCTATCCCCAAGAGGTTGGGAATCACTGTCAATAATTCCGCCTTGCGAGACTGTTAATAAGCATCCGATGCGTTTAGGCTCGGTGTGCTCGGTCTGATCATATGTCCCGTGCTCGGGGGTTCTCCCTTTGCCACCTTGTCCTTTCTGGCTACGCTGCCATGTAGGGCGGTCGGGTTGATCAGACTGTTTGGGGTGGTTGGGGTACTTGTTCTTGTAGAACTTGGATTTTTCAGGAGGGGGGTTTTGAGGTCCAGTTTCTCTGTGGTTGTTTTGGTTAGAAGCCTGAGAAGATTGCTCTAGGTTATGTTTTCGAAAATGCTCCTCTGTCGGTTTCCGCTTTGTGGCCGGTAGTTCAGCCAGCGCATTGTGATAACGCTCAGACTTTTCCAAAATGTCTTCAAGTTTTTTCTGCCCCCTGCTCAGCGAGAAATCTCCGGGTATCAGCAGACAAAGTGTTCTTTATTTGTTCAGTTAGAACAAGTTCCTCAAGACCTTCATAGGTAGAGGGGAGCTGCGAAAGCTCAAGGCACTTTGTTAGATATCCCTTAAGACGAGATGAGAACTGGTGAAAAGTTTCAGAATTCTCTTTCCGGCTGTTGCGAAACAGTTGCAAAAACTTGCGAGCGTTCATTTCAAAGCGCTCCAGTAACGCTTTCTTCAACACATCGTAGTCGTCTTGTTGGCTACTTTCCAGCTTAGAATAAACATCATAAGCAGAACCTTTTAGGGCCTGGGAAAGTTTCATATTCCAACGCGACCTCTCTAACCCGTACAGAGTTGCAATTTTCTCAAATTTTTCTAACCATGTGTCAATCTTCTCATTTGGACAAGGAAAAGATTCAAGAGTGAAAGACATAGCATTTAGTTGAAGAGATTGAGTGTTAGCAGGGTCAGTTAAGGAAGAATGAGGAGAAGACTCTCCATTGCTGGAGGTAGAGGCAGCCCCACGACTTTGGAACTCTAGAGCTTTAAGAGCCAACTCATGTTGTCTCTCCTTCTCTCTTTCCTCATGCTGCTGTCTCTCCTTCTCTCGTTCGTTCGCCTCTGCGAAATTCCATTTCTCGCCCTCATTTCCATTTCCATCTTCTTCTGCTGTAAAGCTTCAGCTGCTTCCCTCTCCGCATCATATCTCTCCAGTTCGTCTCTGACAAAAGCTTTCGCTTCCTCTCCTTCCAGTCCCTCCTCTCTCGCTTCGTCCCTGAGGAGTTGTCTAAGCTTTGCCCTCTCGGCCATATTATGTCAGTGACTGAGACACGTGGAGATAGAAAATAGGAAAAAGAATAACCTGGTTCCTACCACTTACGAGAAAAAAAAAACCAAAAATTCAAAAGATGATATCCTTAACCCTGGGATACCTCCTCCAAAGTAAAATCTAACTATCGCTGCTATTATCGGCAATAAAGCACTTAATGCAAAAACACGACTACGCCAACTAAATGGTAGTTAAGATAACTTCTGAAAAATAAGTTGCTACAGTGGAAAAGCAAAAGAATATTGCAAAAATTAAAGAGAAAAATAATCCCTTAATTTTTAAAAATCCACTATAAGTTCGCCCCTGAAGTCAGATCGGGTAAGGGAGGGAATTAATCTGGACAAAAAGTCCGAAACACACTCCTTAACTTAGTTCAAACGCCGTTCTGCCTCAGTACCCAGTGAATGTTATACACTCACCACTTTACCAGCATTTAGTATTACAATCAGCAGTTAACATATATCCCGACAAAATCAACCTGTAACCAAAATGTATATTATTCAAAGATGCTGTGGAAAAAAAAAACTTATTAGTTTGTGTGGTCAGCACGCCCGTAAACAGATCGCTAGTCTAGGGGGTAATTATTTTTAAAAGATACACAGTCACAAGACATCACACTCTTACTCTATATCAGAATACAGAATCTTAAGTACAAAATCCAGATAGACGAGTCCACGTTTGTCGTACTCGTCTTCCTATTCTAAGTTCAAAGACCGGAAACGAGTCCCCATTTGTCGTAGATTTCCGATAGGAGAATTAAGACTAGGTTTGGTCCCTTCTGAATAGGTTTGAATAGGTGATAGACTCAGTGAGAGTTAGTGAAAGTTAATAGAATTTCCACACACGTGAGATGATAGGTTTTGATATAGTGGCTGTCTCTGAAAGCGAAAAGAATTCTTCTCTCTCTCACCTATCTTCTACAACAGTTGTTACAGCGTCAGACAGACTACACCAATATACATATTACGTATATTTCTATCACTCACAGGCACGCACATACACGTGACGACAGGTAAACACACAGACGTGGGAAAACTATAACAATGATATATATATTATCTAGAACGAGCTGACCAAACACGATTATTAAGTTCAAGAGCGATTTTTAATATCAGGAAAAATCGGCTCACAACATCAAAGAAAGTACATCAAGGAAAATACATATACACATAGTCACAAAACTTCAAGGAAATGTTGCAAGGATGATAGCCCCGTTATGGTGTTAACTCTAGGTTTAGCCCGGCCCCGTTAAGAGAACAGATGATGGCGCCCGAGTCACAGATACATAGGGTTTGAGTCTAAGAGTTTTTCTTTGTTTTATCTCGTAATTATATGCACAGAGTTTGAAAAAAATCTGATTTAACCTAAGACAAAAACACAAGAACTCTAGCCTTAGCAACAAATTATGCAGATTGGAAAAAAAAAATTAGGACAGCAACAGGGTGTCAAAGATATAATAGTGAAAATATCACTCAGACCAGCGTACACTCATTCATTCCGCCATGGCTTCTCATTCAGGTACTCACGACTTTGCTCGCTGCCTCTTGGAACACACTGATTTTAGATCTTTACACAGACTCAAAAAAAAATGCAGTCTTCTGCCAAGAAGTCCCCAGTTCCAAAAGACGTATTTAACTCGGAGTCTCCGGGAACGACTACTTGGGTGTGCAAATTTGTTCAAATGTCTGATTAAGTCACCTAAAATTATTCCAGGCGCGGGAGTTAGCGGAGCACAGTGTCAATAGCGTAGGTTTCTAGAAATGATGAATGTCAGGTCGGTGCCTTCCCTCAGTATAGGATTCACTTTAGTCACACCACAGATTTGTCCACAAATAATATATCTAGATATAGTCGGGAAATGTTAGTTAATACTAGAAGTATTTCGCGCCACCAGGCAGAAAGATTACGTAGAGTTTCTAGAAGAAATTAAGTGCTGGCTCCAAGGTCCAGTATTTATCATTACAGTCTTTGAAAACCCGTTATTGGGATATTAGTATTTCTGTCTAACTTGCACCGTCAGATCAGTGTTACTTGAGAAAACCCACGTGGTTCAAAATAAGGACTGTCTATTTCTTCACAAGTATGGAAACTACTACTAGGTGCTGGTAAAGTTAGGGTCACCCCAAAACTTTCACTGTGTGGAGGAAAAATAACACATATAATATAATAAACAGAATCTGAACTGGTTATAACTTACATTTAAACTTGCAAGCAGAGAGCTTTGCTTATCATTTAAACTTCCCGTGACGTAAGTTATATTTAAAAATCAGCAATCCTCATGAATTTAGGAACACGTGCGTATCCCGTCACCATTCATGAGGCTCGATTCTAGAGTTTATACGTTAGTTTAGAAAAATACACTCGACTGAGTATTAGCGGTTAAATTAAATTCATAAATAGCTACAATTGCCGTTATAAGCTAGAAATTAAATTTCCTACTGCTTTTCACTGAATGCTTCCCTAGAAAATATAATAGCCTACCACTTTATTTCTCTTCTGCGCTAAAGAAATAGATTAAAATGAATTAAGCGATTTAACACTTTAACACTCACAAAATCTATATATCTATCATATTAATTACCTCAACCACAGAATTACAGGTAGTCGCACAACTTAAGAATAAAAATGCTGAAAATATTTCTGGAAGTCTAGAAGTTCGACAAATTGCCGAAACAAACTGAGATCTTCGCTAACAGCTATTCTGTTCACGAGCGACCTATCTACTGTGAGTCTATGAGCGAGAATGAAATTAAAGTTTCAAACCTGGCCAATATCTTAAAATCAGACAAAGGGCCCAAACTTATTTCGCCAAGCGAAATTATCTCCCCTACTCCCAACATTTACGTCCGCTTAACGCGTGTCGTAACTGTCACCTACTGACCACGATGTACGCGTGTCAGTTTCAAATCCCAGACAGCCTGACTCCATTGCAGGGCAGTTTTCACACTACAGCTGACCATGGCCCAAGTGAGCGCCGTGTCAGTTTGGGATTTTCCAGACAAATGTCTGGATACTGGCCGGTGCAGATGTAAAGTATCACACCTCACCGGGACTTATGCCGAGAAGAAGCTCGCGCGCTCGGTGAGAATGTAGACGATTTGCTACGTCCTATGTTCAGCGAACCGACTTATCACGCCTTCTGACGCCCTGCAGCCCTGACATCTACGTAATATCGTCCTAGCGCGATTCTCAGTTTTGAGAAAGAAACAGGTAAAGTTTGCGAATTATATGAAAATAATATTCGCAAAACGAATGGATGAAAAATATACGGGAAAAATGAAATACAGAGATAATAAAAGAGAGAATTTGGGTGAACGAATAGGAAGAAGATGTAGGAAATTAAATGAATATAAACCCTACGTGACAGCCATTATATTTGGACCTTTTATCCCAGATTGAGCGCGGAAAATATGACCGTGGTTATTCGAATGCGTGATGTGAAACAGACGTCATTTCACGACACACACAATACATCAGTGGTTTACCATAAAACGATACACTCATTTAATGTCATCACACAATAAATTAGTCGTATGTCATCCCAAGATACATCCATCACATGCCATCGAACAATACATTAGTTTTATGTCTTCAAACGATACGCCCATTTTATACCATCACACAATACATCTGTGGTATGTCATAACAAGATACACCCATCTCATACTATCACACACTACATCAGTCGTATGTCATCACAAGATGCACCCATCTCATGCCATCACACAATAAATTAGGCGTATGTCATCACAAGATACACCCATCTCATGCCAGCACAATACATCTGTGGTATACCAACACACGATACACTAATTTAATGCCATCACACAATACATTAGTCATATGTCATCACACAATACACCCATGGCATACCATTACACAATACATCAGTCGTATGTCATCACAAGATACACTCATTTCATGCCATCACACAATACATCTGTGGTATGCCTTCACATGATATACTCATCTCCTGCCATCACAAAACACATCAGCCGTATGTTACAACAAAACTTACCCATCTCTATGTGACGAAACGTCTGTTTGTGTTCTTTTTATGGCTCTCTCACACCTTTAGCAACTACGGCAGTATCTGTTCTTTTCTTCATTTTCTCTCCAACCGCTTTTATTTGTCAAACATTTTATGCCCTTTCATTCATTATTTTATTCTCCACGCTGAATCTAGAGTGTAGAAGTCTCTAACACTCTAATCCCCTACGGAAGTATCTGATATGGGACTGCCTTTATCTTGTTTACCATCCCAGACTGGGTTCACGTTGCGCCATGTAATTAGACCGGCCAGCC
Organism: Oreohelix idahoensis; assembly: GCA_024509875.1. Taxonomy (NCBI): domain Eukaryota; kingdom Metazoa; phylum Mollusca; class Gastropoda; order Stylommatophora; family Oreohelicidae; genus Oreohelix; species Oreohelix idahoensis. The sequence goes on from JAMPIV010015362.1 coordinate 172,222, forward strand.
GATCATACGTTATCACGTAAGCCGGCTACTCCTTTGGACGTGACGTCCAACATTTGACCTCAGGTGGATAGCGAGCATCCCCATGTTTGCACAAGACGGCAGATAATTAGGTAATCGCTTCCGATGAACGTTCGGTATCGAGATTACAGATAAATCTGTCTGGAAACTCAAGATTTGCAGACGATAGCATCGGGGACATGAAATGGGTGTATCATGTGATGACATACGACTGATGGATTGTGTGATGGTGTGACGTGGGTGTATCGTGTGATGACATAAAGCTAATGTATTGTGTGATGGTATGAGATGGGTGTATCGTGTGATGGTATACCACAGATGTACTGTGTTCGGTATTGTGTGCACTGATACAGTGCATCACACTTGTTTGTTAAGATAGCACAAGATGCCGACGGAAGTCTAACGCAACGATATGAAGAGGCCATGCGTGGATATTAAATTTAATATTTTGAAACACGTGAGTTAATATTTTAAATGAAACACCCAAACCCACGTAGTGCTAGGGAGATTTGATCGGTTTGAAGTGAGAGCCGAAATATACAATAAATTCCATTGGAAAATATGGCGGAAACACAATCTGTGATTTGAACTGAGAATGAGAGATCTAATCTAGCGAACTCAGAGACACAGAACAGACAGCCTTGCAACTTCATACGAACATCTCCCAAAAAGCCAGAAAGAGAAGAATCGGACCTAGCATTCCATTATTAACAGTGACAGATCGAGTATTAGGCAACTTTGGCTTTTACAAGTGAACCCACATTTTAATACAAGACTGTAAACTTAAAAGGACCAGGACATTAATTACCAAGACTGGAACCTAGGAATTTGATCACAAGTCATAGAGGAATTAAACAAAAGTTTTCACTGGCCCAGTGATTTCGCAGAACATCCGCCGTCAGATGAATTAACTCTAATTTCCCAGACCAAGTCATAGAGACACTAAACAAAAGTTTTCCCAGGCCAGTGCTTTTGCAGAACACCCACAGTCAGAGGAATTAACTCTAATTTCCAGACCTAAAGGATTCGAAGCATCTACTACAGAGCTGTGTCCAATGTAAATCTGTACAAGGAGATTGTGTATTCCCAAAAATTTTGGGGTAAGTGTAAACAATTTATTTACTAATGTGAAATTTGACATGTTTCTTGCTAAGTGGTTATAAATGAGGCTGGCATCCTGAACATATGAAAAGAGTATATTCATTAACCACTACAGCAAGTGCTGGTGATTTTTTCTTGCTAGTCGTGCGGGAAAACCCGAAGGCAGAGGTGACCCCAGACTCCGGCTGGAGCATTGATGAGTGATGACTACATCATATGTGCCTCAAGTGTAGCATATCATTTTGTGGGATTTATGTAACTTGTTAATTCAGGCACAAATCATTATTCACGCTGTCCAGACACATTTCCCAGTTAATACACAGAAGAATATTGGTGAATTTTAATCATATTCATTGAGCTACGTATATGCTCAAGAATTTAATTCTTCTGAGAGATTAACATTAGAGGGTGAACAACGGAAGAGTGAGCCTGTTAGAGAGCTTCAAACAAATGTACTTAGCAAAGGGATTTGTTTCCTATTATGTCTAATAGTTCGTTGAACGAAGATAGTTGTGAGTGAAACGCAGGGAATCAACACCAACCGCCGAAATCAGACAAGTTGTGTGACGAAAATTACAGCTGCAGGACTCACCTAAAAGTTCATGGAACGAAGCTAGTAGTGAGTGACACGCAGTGAATCAACACTAATCGCATGAATCGGACAAGTTGTGTGAAGAAGTGCCTTTATTACCAAGCAGTGACGAAAATCACAGCTGCAAGACTCACTTAAACATTAAGTGCTTATAAAAAGGCACCAGTAAAACAAACGTTTGATATATATCACCATAAATCTCTGTGAAGAGAAAATTTGATTCCAATATAAAAGTCACCAGCAGATTACTTATTTTAAACTGTTAATACTAATTGATTATTAAATTTGTTACCTGTTGTTTTAAAATTAAACAATCATAGTCGATTCAGTTTTTATATGTATGAAAGCAAACGTATGAGCCAGAACAATTAATATATACAGACACATATTTTACCTCAAAACAGAGCTATGCGGAGAGGAATTCGCTGAATTAATTCAGCTGGGGGCTTGAACGGGCTAAAAACTATTGCTTAAATCCTTTACAAAAGGCGACGGACAGATATAAGTTAACCATTGCTCAGCGCTATGCCACATGGTTCTTGACTTCTGAATTATCTTGTGAAGACTCCCTTCGGATAGAAGCGCCACTACACTTCTATCTATATCTCTGCCAAGAGTAATCTTGTGCGAAGGTAAACACATTTGACGACCCATTTAGATACTCTTGAGCTTTGGCCCTTGTTGGACCACTACTGCAAAGCAGGGGAGGCAATCAGTGACACTCATGTCATCACACAATACATCAGTCGTGTGTCATCACAAGATACACCCCTCTCATACCATCACACAATACATAAGTCGTATGTCATCACAAAATACTTACTTACTTACTTAGTCGTTCCCCTTCTACCGTGAGGTGTAGAGGTTTGGAAGAGAGAGCGCCAGACTATCCTATCGGCTGTCTTCCTCCTGGCCTGGTTCCATTCTAGTCCTCGGTCCTTCAAAGATTGTCTAATGTTGTCCTCCTAGCGGACTCTGGGTCGTCCTGGGGGTCTGGATCCTTGGCTCTTTGTTTCCCATGCTTGTCGTGGTAGCCGGTCTTCTCCCATTCTGCAGACATGGCCAAACCATCTTAGTTGGGACTGTTCTACTTGGGTCAGCAGGGGGTGGGATTTAAGGCCTTGACGTATCGTCTGGTTGCGTACCATGTCTCTTCTTGTTACTTCAACCACCTTCCTCAGATACCTCATTTCTGAGGTTTGGATCTGGCTTTTGTGGGTACAAAATACACCGATCTCATATCATCACCCAATATTTACATCAGTCGTATGTCATCACAAGATAGACCCATCTCATACCATCACACAATACATCAGTCGTATGTCATCACAAGATATACCCATCTCACGCTATCACACAATACATCTGTGGTATGCCATCACAAGATACACTCATCTCGTGCCATCAAACAATACATGAGTCGTATTTCATCACTAGATACACATTTATACCATCACACAATACAACTTTGGTATGCCATCACAAGATTCACTCATCTCATGCCATCACACAATACATCAGACGTATGTCATCACAAGATACATCCATCTCATACCATCACACAGTACATCTGTGATAAGTCATCATACGATACAGCCACCTCATGCCATTATTCAATACATCATTCATCTTTAATCACAAGATACACTCATCTAATGCCATCACATAACACATCTGTGGTATGCCATCACAAGATACACTCATCTCATGCCATCACACAATAAATCAGTCGTATGTCATCACAAGATACACCCATCTCATACCATCACACAATACATCAGTCGTATGTCATCACAAGATGCACCCATCTCATACCATCACACAGTACATCTGTGATAAGCCATCATAAGATACAGCCACCTCATGCCATTATTCAATACATCAGTCATGTTTAATCACAAGATACACCCTGTAGCAAAATCTGCGAGAATAAACGCTCAATTCAGTAAGATTTAGGCATAAAACGATAATAAATACATTAGCCCGCATGTGTCTGACGGTTGGCATCTTCGACGCCAGCAGCGCTGCTTTTTGCACAGTGCTAAGCCTATAGACCGATTTCACGGTAATAGTCTGACACGCTTTTAGTTTCGTTTTCGAGAAACACTACTAATATTTAACTTTTGCCCAATCTACTGCATATCCTTTGTAGTCTAGCCTTATAATTAACTATTGGCGGAAGCGTGCCGCAAAATAACTATCTGAAGTAACGCTTTCTGTCAACTGTAACGCAAAAGTTTAGTAGTAATCCTTACATTATTTGGTAGTATTACACGATACAATACTAATTAGTAACGCAAATTCTTAACCCGTCCCGTCTATACCCGCTTCGCTGACACAGTCTGCAATGCATATACACACACTGCGAAAAAGCCAGCCAAAGCAAAACCACGCAGACAATTTTATTTTCCTCCTAGTGGTAGCATTTCTGACGTAACTAAAACAAGTTAGTTATTTGAAAAATACATGTTAGCGAGATGAAGGAGAGGAAAGATGGTGGTCTTGGGCACAATTTTATTTGACGAGTGACTATGAAAAAAAATTGAAAAGTTAAACTATTATGAAGTTCCCCATAAAAATTATATGGTAGTATGACGTGGAGTTCGCTGAACAAGAATGTACTTTAAATTATATGATAGTCCCAGTATTAGATAAGTTATTGAAGAAATACTAATATCTACGGACACTCGACCAGACAGACTGGCGTTCCTGCTTATGTTTTTTGTAACGTTAGGGGGACGCGAGCTTGGAAAAGAGGCAGGGAGGTACATTCAAATTCGCTTGGGTAACAAGAGTATGACTGAAAAGGGAAGCGGTAGGAGAAATGTAATCCTAACGAAACATCTTTTTGTATTGGGCATGACAAAAGCAGACTGGCCAATCGACCACCAGACGCAGAAATTATTCGAAATTATTTTGGTTTTTCATTCAAACTGCTTTTGAATTCAAGTAGTCGAACGTTTCGATTGGCCAGTGCTAGTAAATATTAGCAAAAGGCTTTGACTATTCATTGCCAGTTGAACTAAAAATTTTATTCAGATACGCTGAGAAACAGCTGTGTTAATTCTAAACTTAAATAAAGAATAAATTCACAGTCTGTGCAGTTCGGAGGAAGCTGAGGCCATTTCTTCACACAGTCAGCGTCATTTGTTTATATATTTTTTGATTGTGGTAAGGATATTTTATGAAATTTAATATGTTTGGTCCAACTACAAAGTTAGATACTGCTATTGGAAAAAAAGTGAAGGACATGTCGGGAGCAGACATTGTTGAGTCCTCACATAAAACGATATCTAACTGATGTATGTTGTCATGATGATGTTGTCATATTATTGTATTAAAATAGATTAGTACGCCTCTGTGTTCAATGAACACTGTTAACATGCCTGAAGCAAATATAATTGAAAAGAAAAGAAGAGAATATCATATCAAAGGAAATGTGGTTACGCTACATTATTGTTATGATGAAAAGTATGTAAACGTACAGTGGCGTATCTGCTATAAGGACCTGAGGTGTGGTCACAGCAAGGTGGAAGTCCTGTAAAATTCGTGGCGAGTGCACTTGTAAGGCACGCGAGGCTGACCCCATACCCACGTAGGAAATTAAGTGTTAGAATAAGTGATCAGAGATAAAAGGCCAGGGTGTCCTTTTGTTTCAGAGGGTCTATGTTCCTGTTGCCGGCTGGTGACAGGAAACCTGCTGAGTGCTTATAAACGCCAACCAGTCTCCAACCAGACTTATATGTTGTCGAATATCCAGTAGGAGTTTTGGCGAGTGTTGAACTTGAAATTTCTGCATTTACCCATTGAATTATCTTACAACAAGGACTCCCAGGTGAAGAGTAAAACATCTGGGGCATCTCTGACATTTTCTTGTGTTTCAAAATATTACACAGGAAATTTATGGGGGTAGGATGAACTACAGCCCTCATATACAGTGACTCTCCCGTTAGATAAATAAAGTGAACTCTCCCTTTAGATGAATAAATATTTAAAAACAGGAAAGACATATATAAATACATAATAACTTTTTAGTTATTGGGCAAATTGTCCCAAAATTTTAATTGTTCTTTTCTGTAAACGATCTTGTCCTTATTTTCAAAGACCTGTCCACAAGCTATGAATGGACAGGCAATATAAATTCTAAAAATTTGTTCAAAGAAAAACTTAACTGCTAGTTTTATTATCTTCTTTTATAGAAACTTAAAGTGTTTGATTGTTGTGTACCATCATTTCATTTCTCCCCTAGACACTAGGTACACCATACACCATACACTAGAGCCAGAAGATTGACCGTGTGAGACCTAGGGAGGTAGCGTAAGGTTCTCTGCACATAATTCATTATCATCATCTATAGAGTCAGAGACTTACATTTGCTTGACCTCACACGGTTATAGCAGACACCTTTTCATTCTTTTAGGACACCATCATAACCTCCCCAGCAAAATCAACTTTTCTACACACCCATCTAATGCCATCACATAACACATCTGTGGTATGCCATCACAAGATACACTCATCTCATGCCATCACACAATAAATCAGTCGTATGTCATCACAAGATACACCCATCTCATACCATTACTAATAATCAGTCGTATTCATCACAAGATGCACCCTTCATATCAGCTTTAGGCAACAATACATTCATTTATCATCAAAATGACTTATAATTCATAAAAATCCGTTTAAAATTAAGAAAACTACAGATTAAATCCTTCATACACCTAAAGAATGAAAATGTGAACAAAATTTAATTCGGGTACAGTGTGTTCCAATTCGGTAGTTAATTTGTTAAACATATACCAAATGCATTTATGCCAGAACACATAATTCTACATCGCATTAAGGAAACAAAAAAGAATGAACATTGGAACAAAAACCCAGAACCATGGTGGACAGTTAGATGTACTGAAATTCAAAAGCAAAGAAAACATCAGTCGTATGTCATCACACGATCCACATGTCAAATCATCACAGAATACAACTGTCCGATGTTATCACACGATACGCCGGTCTCACGCCATTTGTTCTTAGAATATTAATTTATACAAGACCCCATTTTACGTACTTTGTTTTCGTTGGTCTCGTCCAAAAACTACTCTGTTTTTCTGTTTCCTCTGCTTAGGCGTATATGAAATTGTTTAAACAATTTGTTTACTCTTGCTGCGCTGTTTGCTGTTGCACTTTGTTCTTACTCTTGAATTTGGCAACCTTATGACAGCCTAAAATTACTTTGTGATTCTTGCTGCGATAAAGTATTCTGTTGTGTACCATCAATGACCCCTGTGCGTTTGTCAATACTTCTTGAAGTTGGTCACGGTCAAATTGCTTTAATGTGTAGTCAGCCTGGCGCCAATGTATCATTTATAATGGTATGGCCGCCTGCGCTAACAGCAGGTTGCCTCACGTGGCCGTTGCATGCCCAGGTTCTTTGCCTCAGTAGCTAGCGATGACATTGATGAATGATTACAACAGTCACACACACAGCGAGCGATGACACAACGTCAAACAGAGCTTCCATATAACTGGAGAACGCCACAGTCAACTGAAAATACTATTTATTTACACTGTGTGGACCACTGCTGTTACTTGGACCTCCACAATCTTGGTCCGTCACCTTTCCTTCCTCAAGTCTCGTTCAGCATTGAAACTACACATTCAATATTATAATATCTAACCATCAATGGTTGTTCAGGTGCTATCAGTATCTACCTCTTTTCTTCCTTCCTAACAACATATTGTCTATTGAAACATGTCGCTCTGGGTTCAGGTTATCTATGTGATACCGGTCTCCTCCGGGGTTGTTCCTTTCCCTTTTTGATAGATGGCCACTAATTGAGACGAGGAATAGGACTACTGTCTAGATCAGTGGTGGCCAAGCTAAGGTTGGCCTAGGGCCAGATTATGGTAAAGGGTAACACCAGAGGGCCAGACCTATAAAATCCTTAAAAAAATAACGTTCTGAGATTTAGTTTTACATATATAATGAACCACGTACAGAAAGCAACGGCAAACTACTGTACTGCACATCTGCCAAGACATGTATACCAGTCTTCGGACTGAAATTACTGTTTAAAAAAATTTAATGAATCTGTTGTTTTAATTTGTTTTGTAATTTGTAATATGACATGTAATTATTTATTTCAAACATACATTTGTGTGTTATTTCATTGTGAAGAGTGTGGCTTCAATCAACAATAAGAGGCCGGCCAAAACAGGTTGGCGGGCCGGTCAAAACTGGTTGGCGGGCCGGATCTGGCCCGCGGGCCGTAGTTTGGCCACCTCTGGTCTAGATGTAAATAATTTCACTCTACGTACCTTTTTTTATATATCGTGGAGCCTAACTCTCTCCATCGTTCTTCTGTCCTAGTCAAGAATGTATGCTTTCAATAATGTTGTGTTAATTAACACCCAATCTTGTCTCCTTGTCAGAGAATGTTCACAACACATTCTACTTGAGTATTGCCTTCAACATGGCTACCCTCGTCTCTATCGGGTATGTGCGACCTGCACTGCTTAACTCACGCTTCTGACTGTTCGCTGAAAAGCGTGCCTAACCGGATTTCTTTTCACCTCTGTTTCGATCCCCGTCACATGCACATTCTTATTTGCGCATCCCCTTTTTCTACTCTATCTAGACTTTCCTATATCTTATTTTCCTTATTCGTTCCCTTATCTGTCACATCTATCTCCTTATTCCCCCCCCCCCCCCCCCCCCCCCCCCCCCCCCCCAACATAAATTATTTATTTATAGGAGAAAAAATTTATTTTCATGGTTGTACCAACACTACTGTATTTTTCCTATATACAAAAAATTCTTAGCAATGTGCTGTTACAACCCTTGTTCAACACATAACTAATGTCGATCTCTCCAATGGACAATTTCTTTCTACACAACATAATTATATTGTACTTGGAACGTTCTTGTCCCTTCCTTTTGGCAATAACTACAATCTTCCACATCTCCTTCCCTTTCATACTTCTAATGAAGAACAATTTATATTTCTCCATCTCTTTCATTCACAATCGACCAAGTTTATTTCCTGACAGTCATTCTTTCATCCCTGCTATCTCACACGCACATCCTTTTGCTAACAATTTTTAATGTATCACACACCTGGTGAGGTTTTCTTTTGCCATTTCGTCACTATACCCAGAACCCGCTCTGTGTCCTGTCTTATTATGTACACTTTACATGTCTGCATGAGCGTTTCAGTCATCGACATTCGACATGTCTAAGTAAGCCATTCAGTCGTCGTAGTCTCATTCTAATGCCGTCCCCCTGTCTATCCCTGTGAGAAATGTTTACTTCCCATTTACGACCACTCATCTTCCCTTTTCCCATCTACTATCTACTCATGTTACATGTTTTTTTGTTTGTTTTAATACATGCTTTTGACACGTGATTACATTTCCACTTCTTTAGTGGTCTTCATTTTTCCATATCAGTCACATATCATCTTTTCTTATGTTACAACATATCGTCATATCAAAATTGGGGAATTTCTATTTTCCCGTCACTTTCCTTAAGTGAGCTTTAATTCCTCTTTACATTTATGACTGTTCTTACCCTTGTCATTTGCACTCACGTTCTGCTCACTCTGTATATATCCATACAAAGTTTATTTCCTTTTACTCATCAAGTCACTCCTATTGTCATATATGTAAACGCATCATATTCTATTATTGTCTGTCACCACACACCTGGTGTAAATTGTTTGGCCTCTTTCTTTTCTCGTATAAAGCCTAAACATGTCTTCTGTCTTGTCTTTATATATACATTGTTCATGATGGTGTGAGCCATTTCACTATCATGGCAACACTGAATTGCTATCTTCCTGTCCACCCTTTTCTAACTAGACTTCTGTCCTTGGTCTACTACGCGGAAATATTTGAAACTTCTTGGGTCTACCTATCTTAAACCATTTGTTGCTTTTGCCTATTTGCATGTTTTTCTGCTGCTGACCTGTCACTTGACTTTCTTTCTACTTATGTCTATCTCTCTTTACTCTATTTCTACGTCCTCCCCTCATCACTTTGTTCCATGGTTTCTCTATATGTCTTCTTTTCTCACTGTCATTCTTCAGTACATCATGTCTGTATCATGTTCCAGTGCCTTCTCTTTTCTTCTTTGTCCCTTTCTTATGGCTTCCCAATATCCGTTCCCTCTCTTGAACCTCTCTTTGTGCTACTTTCTTTTCTTTCCTTCTCCACAACAGTCTGTCTCCCCGTGTCTGAATTTCTGCTGTATTTATTGGGTGAGGGTTACCCTCAATAGACTCTAGTTTGCAGTCTGGCAAACACCGCACTTAACGTTTTTCGATCCCTCCCTGGAACGTTCTTAACACATTTCTCTTCTCTTCATGTATTTCGGAGAAAAAAATATGATTTCTCCCCAAAGTCTTCACAAGACTCCGGCCACTGCCGCAAAAATCTCTCTCCTCACTTCTACATTCGTTCCTTCTAGAACTATCTCTTCTATATCTCTGTGCATCCTTCCTGTGGCTTCTCAATACTCCCGTCATTTCTCCATGGCTCTCATCTCTTATCCATTTCCCTATGGTTCTCTATTGTGTTCGGTGGAGAATGACTCCACTAAAAGTCTCCCCACGACTTAGCTAACGCCACCATTTTCATTCATCTCCTTGTATCGTTTATCTGCCTCCGACAATTCCCTCCATCTAGTCTGACTCGTTATCTCCGCATAACGTCTCCACCTTTCTGCCCTGTTCGCAAGTATTTCAACCGGGTTGTATACTGGGTACTCACGTTCTCTACTCCTACTTCATATTTTCTCCCTTCTTCCTTGATTCTTCTACTATTCTCTCGTCCTCTGTAACTCCTTCTGTGTCTGTGACTGCCGTCAATCTCCTCAGACACTACACTGTCTGAGTCAGTCGACACCGATTCTGAAGACCACCTTCGTCTACTACTATATTCTGCTTCATTAACCGTCTGTCGACTTTTTCTCCTGGTCGATCTATCCTCTTCTTTGTAATCTTTAGTCCATGTGTCCTCCACATACTCCTCTTCATTCAATATTTAGATCACATGTTTGTGAACTTCTCTTTCCTTTTTTGATAAGTCTATATCAAACTTTACTTCCAGCAATTTCCGCACCTTCTTTGTTGACAAGGTGTTGAGGTCGGCTCCTCTTAGTGTGCTTTTTATTGCTTTCTTTAACTCATTTACACTTGCTTCAGCCGTTCTGATCCTTTTCTTCGTTTTTATCTAATTTATGCATCCAAGATTACTGTTCTCATTTCTCGGCCAATAACTTCTATTGCCTTCGTCGTCTTCTGTATAATCGAGCTCATCCGACCTGAAACCTTGGGCATATTCGTCGGAATCCATAACTCTATCTTCCCCACTTGACGAATCGGATTCTGATTCTATGTCAAGCTGGTACTTTTCGTGTACTATATATACTCCTTCCTGTCTTGTCTTCTCTACTCCTCTTGTACGCCTATAAGATGTGTCCATGTCCTGTATTTCTTGTGAACCTGTTTTCTTTGGATTCCTTCATACTGCTGTTCTTATATGCCTGTACGATGCGTCAGTGTCCTGCGTTTCTTCTATCCTATCTTTTCTATTGTCCGCCTTCACTGATCTTTCTTTCTCTTGCAGTAATATCTGCATCGGTTCATCCTTCTTATTCTTTACCTCGGTATTATCCCTATGCTGTGGTACTACAACTTCTTTAGCCGTTTGTCGGTTCGTCCCTTTTACACTTAGTGATATCTTAGATTTTCTCGTATTGTCTAATACATGTCACCATGTTTCCTTTCCTCTCATGACGTCTTTATCATTTTGTGCTGGCCCCAAGTGTGACGCTACAGTATCTATCTCCGTTTGTGTTCCGGCACTAATCATATTTGTTTTATTCGCTTCTGGTTCTTGTGTTATTGTCTGATAAGGGTGGATTTAAGGCTGACTACTGGCCACTACGATGATAAGGCCATACTTCTGGCCACTACGGACGTTATAGGTATCAGTCCGAAGTCGTTGCTAGTTAGCAGCCCAGTAGAGTACCACCCCTATAGACACCAGGGATATAATAGCTTGCAGTGTGAGGTGTCTGGTCTGTTGTTGGTTGCTGTGAGTGTGGGTGATGTGGTTCACAAGTTCACAACATATCAGCATGACATGGAAAGTCATATAAAGGTGCAACTGCTATTGACGTTTTCAATGTTTATTATCTGACGCCACAAGACAGGTAACTGTACATCCATTTCACAATAAACCATAGTCATGACAGTACGAAAATCAGCATAAGTTATGTTCATCAATGCGTCTGGCATATACTCAAATAATGATATGGCGCCAAGGGATTATACTGTTGGCTCCAATATTACAAAAGTGCATCAATACTCCTCTCAGTGATCAGATGTGCTAAATGAGTCTAATCATAAGTCGCACGAGGATGGTGTTCCAGGAGTATAGGTCAAGCTGACCTTTACAGGCATTCCTAAGTCTAACTTCGACGTAGGTGCAATCGCTGACATAGCGACATTCATAGAACATAGAACTGTCCTTCGGGGTAAGTATGACCCGTGTACATATTAATCGCAGGTATGAAGATACCTGGGGCGTGACTTCTAGTAGAAGAACCTCTATTTCTGTAATTCGTAAGTGAGCAGAGATCGACCATTGTCAACATAAAGTTAGATTACAGATTTGAAACATAAATGAGGTATTACCTTGTTTCGAAATCAACACCACAAAAACACACGCCTCCAGGCGTTTCGAATCATCAAGGGAAGGACCTTGTAAGCTAAACTAACTCACAATAGGGCTCCTAATTCCCTATCAAAGAATCCCAGAGACGCAAGAAGCGTTCTCTCTGCTTCACAACTTTCCATCGACTCCCAGACAGGAAAGCTTCCCAGACACGCCTAACGTCCGGACATGCGCAGAACGCATACACCTGAGCAAGAATCAAACGAGACGATGTAGGGAACATTCCAGATAAAGATTTGTAATAAATCGCGCCTTATATGGACAGGAATAAAGACCTCAACACTGGTACAGTCATTCCAAGAAACAGTTGACCGATACTACCATATAAGGGGAATGACCACACATCGTTCTCAAAAAATGGACCGACGTGTCCCGTCACAAGAGAAGGTAACCATCATTGAAAATGGTAATCACAGTCAAACTAAGGTTGTCTAGCTTTGACCGAAAAAATTAAAGTGTACAATTCAGACAAGCTAATTATACAATGTCTTTAGAAAAAATTCTGTGCGTAACATTGTCCTAGGTTGATTATTAATCATAGGGGTCAATTGCGTCCTATTTGTTTTTACATCATTGACCTGTTCATGTCTGTTAAAGGTTTTTCTTCATTGTTTTACTGTCGTTATATGTGCTCTTAGTCCATCTTCTGTTGTTATCATACATCTTTGTTGGTCACTCGTAACTTTATTTATTTCATATATCTTTCCTTGTTTTTTTGCCATTGATAAAGTTTCTCGCTGCAATGCGACAGTGTCTTCTATTGAGACTGTTCCAATGTGCCCTTCCAGCAGCTGTTTCTATAATTTTATTTTTGTCATTATTTTCTCTACATTGCCTATTTTGTGTATTTTGATGACACCTTTCTCACTTGTTGTCTTGTTCCTTCCTGTTTTCATCTTATGTGGCATTTGTTTTGTGTCGCTGGCTCTTTATTACTGTCCCACGCTCTGTGGTATTGGCGGTTACATCCTTCCTGTGCCATTCTTAGGGAGCCGCGGTAGCATAGTTGTTAGTGCACTGGCTTCCTAGCGCAGTGGTCTATGGTTCGATCCCCAGATGAGGTGGAAATTTTTTAGGCCACAAACGGCTCCTGGGTCGACCCAGCCCCAAATGGGTACCAGATCAACTCTGGGAAGGTTAAGGCGGCCGGCGTGATGCCGACCACATCACCCCTAGTGTGCCGACGGTCAAGATAATATGGGCCTAACACCATATTCCCAATATGCCTCAATGGGCGTGTAACGGGTTCCTTTACCTTTTTTTTGTGTGCCATTCTTATTATATGTATTTTCGGTTCTCTATCACAAATGTGACAATGTCCTTTCCCCTGGTACGGCCTTCTGTGACCATAGTTCTGTGCGTATCTACTAGTGTTGTAGACTATAGGGTGGTGCGCTCCTCTGGTGGTTTGTGTATATGCTCGGGTGTTACCATAGAAGGTATGACCTCTGTTAGCCCTAAATCTAGAACCTGTCTGGTGAGAATAACAGCACTAATCAATTTGTGATCTTGACCTCTCGTACCTTACCTGTTGCTCACAGAATCTTGCTATATGTCCAACCTTTTGGCACCGGAAACATCTAACGTTAGGTGTGACATATAATTTCCTCTTTGTTGTCTTCCATTCCTATACCTAACCTGCTGCTGTCCCCGTCTGTCTACCTGGTCCACTTCCATCGGTTCTTCTGCTTCCTCCTGTATTTCCGCCTGTCCTAATCGGATGTCTAAGCGTTTATTAACATTTCCTTCTGCCACGGCAGGTTAAATTGCGCCTTTCAGCGTCATGTAATCCTTCCTTAACAACATTAACTTTAGTGTATTATTATTCAACCCATCGATGAATATACCTACCAGCTGATTGTCCATTTCTTGGAGGTTGACTTCCTGGTCCATGAATGTTTCTTCTGCAAGATTCAGCAGTCTATCGCTGAACATCTGCATAGTCTCATTCTTGTGTTGCTTCAGCTTCCTTAACTGATGCCAAGCAATTTGTGGGTCGGACACGAAGGAATACCGTCTAACTAACTCTGCTTTGAGATCTTTCCACGTTTCATTGGGGCATGTCTCCAGTCGCCTTCTCATAAAGTCAGTGACCAGACCAGCAGACGAAAAAAATGCAATTTTCAGTTTCTCAGATTTATCTGCGTTTATTGACCTCGCATATTTATCAATGTCTGTAAGCCACTTACGGCATGCGTATGGGTCACTGTTACGGCAGATTTATTGGCATGGTCTGCTAGAGGTTAGCAGCATGCGATTTTAGGGGTTACAACGTGTAATGTAATGTAAAAGTATTATTGGTCTAGTGAACGCTGTGACGTTTCAGCGTTAGTTGTCACGCACGGTGACCAAGAGACGAGACCCCTTTTTAGACGACCGTCGAACCGATAAGACGTGTCCTTGGAATGTTATATTGCCGGGCTTGTATTGCCGCACAATTATAGTACATTAAATAATGGACATGGGTCAGTCCAATGTGATAACGAAGAAAGATGAAGGTACAGGTTAGTAATTGACTAAACCTTGTCAACGTGAATTTATAGTCCGCCCTAGTTATTTTAATGCCAGACGCATAATCTCACTGTCGGTGTATTGGATTTTCCAACCACGCGTGCATACAGTTATGCGGTTCTGACTACTATGTTTTCAAGCTAGGAGACAAAGGACTGATTTGTAAAGGAATAATATATGAAGTATGAACTGCAACTTATTATGTATAATTCTTCATGATGACCATGTGTAAACTGTTCTTGTATGGAATCGATATAATAAATGTATTGGACTCGAGAAAGGACTTATCAAATCTATAACGTTAGGATTTGACTGTATTATGAAGTTGACAATATTCTATCCCACCTTCGCGTATTTCACCATCAAGAGCACGATCTCATAATTTACTGAGAAAAGACAATGGATAATTATATGTAAACGTAAATAGAAGAGCCAGTATAAACCAGCAAACTCTTACAACGACTAGGGAATCAAACCAGCCCCATTAACAGTGAAGCTAACGGCAACAGTGGTTGGCCATCGCGGGGACGAAGGAAGAAGAAAAAGATTTTCTTGTTTACATGTGTTGCCAACTGTTTACCATTACAAGCAAGTCACATGATTTACATAACACTACGTTGAACACATGACTACGCAATGCAAATCTGACGTCACTACATCGTGCGTAGATGCCGCGCTTCGAAAGGAACAACCGTCAACTCATTCCAGTTTTGATTAATATTTGCTTAATCAAGAAGACCAGACAAGAGAATACTGTGATCAGCCAATCATGAGCAAACAGTACTAGGCACTAGTCTAGTCCGTTGACGAATTTGACATCGCCGGAGCCTTCTAAAGATAAGTTTAGACCTAGGACGATTGTCATTCATTAACACACTAATGAGTCCATACCATTTTGCAGGCATGTCCTCTCTATTAATTGTTTATCGATGTTATATCTGTTTCTTGTTGTCCGTTGATGTTGTCCTTTATTAGCGGGTATGGTTGGGCGGCGGTTCATAATGAATAAAAATGGCTCTCAGGATGCCGATATTCATTCTGAATGTTCCTTAGGGCCGTTAGTTAATTGCTTTTAACGAAGAACCCATCGACGACCTTCCGATGAATTTCGTTCGTTCGTAATAGCAATTAATTGACCTTGCATGTTAGATGTCCAGTCAAGTTATAATTGGTGTATTTTAATGTATTTAGTTTCAATTTTTGTTCATTTCAGTAATCATGTTTGTAACCTATCGTGTTTTTTCTGACCTTACTATCATTCAGTTTAATTTTTTTTTTGTACATTCGTCAATGAGTCCATGTATACGTCACTAGTTTTTGTGTACACAGGTTAATTATCTATTCAGTTCATTCTTTAAGATCTCACTTCCGTTTTAGTCACCTTATTTATTAATGCAGTTTTATTGTGAAAATGTCTTTGTCTTGTGGTGCTACTGTTCTGTAATCCTTGGTTAACCCATTGTATTGTTTGTATTCATTTCATCCTTCTATAAATTAATATTAATGTCATAATTTCTTCATTAATAATATTGTAGATTAATATAAGTAAATTTTTATGAGTTTTAATGAGGAATTGGGGACTTTGCACCAATTTGCAGTAGTGGTCCTAGAAATGGGCAATGCACTTTATGCATCATGATTAAGGCATAAATTATAATGATTAATTATTAAAACTTTATAACATATTAATACATATCTAATATAAATTAGTACACTTTCTCAGTACTATATTGTGAACTTAGTGACAATTAAGACTAATTATTTGGGGATAATACACATAATTATTAAATATTAATATTAAGCGCTTGATATAATTTCAGCAGCTTATATAACTAACTATCATAACTATTTATGATAGATATCAGTGAGTATATATATAATATTTTTATAAAATATTATAGATTGTGGAACTTATTCATAACAATACAGGAATATTACAATTTCTTGTATTAATTATTCATTCGTTGAGTAATTATAATTATCTACATACATTCTATTGTTGATTACAAGACATAAGTAATTGAATACTTAAATAAATTAACATCAAGATGCTTAACTTAGACTATTTTATTAAAAATGGTAAGGATTTTGGAAAAAAAAGGAGAAATTCTCGAGGCGTATGCATTGGCTGAATTTGCAAAATATAAAGCAGAGATGGAAGAACTTGAAAGAAAAGAGGCTGAAAGGAAAACTATTGCTAAAGCAGAGATGGAAGAACTTGAAAGAAAGGAGGCTCAAAAGAAAGCAGAATTAAGACAAGAAGAAGAAAGAAAGGTGGCAAGAGATGAAATCCTACGGATTGAAGAAGAGAATAAATTGAAACGACAAGAAATCATACTGCAGCAAGAAATGGAACTGCAACGGCTTAAATTGGAAACAGCAAAACTTAATTCGCAGAGTGCTGCATCAAGCCAAAATGATAATGCTCAATCTGGATCTTCATCCACCCGACTTAAGGGCAATTATTACTTTAAACTACCACCATTCAAGTTACACGTGGATGACCTATCATCGTGGCTGGCGCGCTTTGAGGATATATGTAAGGTCAATAACCTTGACAAAACTGCATGGGCACTTAAACTTAAGGAATTTCTGGATGGCGAACCTGCAAGTGCAGCACAAAATATAGATCCAACATTGTCCACAGATTATGAGGCTATTAAGACGTTGTTATTACGTCGTTTCCACTTGAACGAAGAGGCATGTAGATTACGTTTTAAAAGTTTGTTGCCAGATAACAATAAAGATTTCACAGGTTTTATTGCTAACATACGCTATACTTTTAACAGATGGGTTGAACTGGCAGGTGTCAGCAAATCTTATGACAAGTTAGTCGATTTGTTATTGAGGGATAAAGTATTATCTTCTGTCAGCCCACCATTCTTTGCTTATCTACAAGAAAGAAAACCAGAATCTATTGATGAGTTAGAAAAAATTTCTTTAAATTACTGCACAGCTCATCCGAATGCTAATATTTCTGGCTCGTTGATAAGAGAACCACTTCCTGTAGCCTCCAATATGGCATATCATAATCATAACAAACCTAGAACACACAGTGTGGACAGAGGTAGGTTCAAAGGAAACTATGACATTAATTTTCATAAGGGACAGAATAACTTTAACAATAACTTTAATAGAGGAAGACAACAAACCAGAAATTATTCACCTCAGTCAAGATACAACAGTAATCCACGTAACTCAAGTTATAATCGGTCATATAATTATAATAATGGTAACAAGTGGAACAATAGCGATAATTATAACTCGAGACATCGAGATAACAGTTACAATAGAGGACAACGGGATAATTCATCTAATTATTCTCGTCATCGTTCTCATTCTCGTAGATCGACAAATTATAACCATAATACAGGGGCAGCCGTTACTACTGCTACAACCCCTGGTGTTCAGAGTTCACCTACTGATAACAAAATACAGTCTTCATCTACTTGTTTTGCAATGAATTATAACGTGGCAAATAGTTGCCCAACATGTAATCTTATATTTCAGAAAGCAAAAGAGACAGTTCTGAACTGCGGACACATTCTACCAGAAGTCAGTCTAGCAGTCAATGACGGAACAGGCTCGCTGATCTTCAACAGAGGAAAAGTTAATGGATCCATCGTCTCAGTCTTAAGAGATTCGGGATCGACCACGATCGGAGTCCGTCAGACACTTGTTCATCCGAATTGTGCAACTGGAGAACATGTCAGGTGTATGACCTTTGGTGGAACCATAGAATGTTATCCAACAGCTATTATCTATATTGATACACCTTTTTTCACAGGCAACGTTAAAGCATGCATGTTAAGAAACCCAATTGCCGACCTTATGGTGGGATGCATACACGGGAGTAAAGATTGCACACCAGAAGAGATTATTGAATGGGAAAAAATAATCTATGCATCGGAAATGCAGCAATAACCAGAGCACATACGAAACAATTAGAGACTATGGACACTGAAAACAAGGAAACAGACGATCATGAAAGTATCAAGATTCATTCTGCTATTGACCGAGTATCCTTTGCTGCAAAACAGAGGGAAGACAGGTCACTAACAAAATTTTTTTCACTGGTCAACAAAGTTGACAATCTTGCTATGAACAAAAATAATAGTCATTGGTTTAGTATTAAAAATGACATTTTATTAAGATGTTTTATGGATAAAACTCAGATAAGACAACAAGTCATGGTACCTTTTGCTTTTAGGCGGTACATACTTCAACACGCACATGATTCTAAGTGTGCAGGTCACATGGGTTATACTCGTACACGTTCGCGAGTATTATCTTCTTTTTTTTTTGGCCGGGAGTATCGCGAGATATTTCACAGTACGTACGCTCCTGTACGATATGCCAAGAAGTGAAAGCACGGGGAGCCTTTCACACGGCGCCTATTCAGGCTTGTGACATATCTGTGAGACCTTTCGACAAAATGGCCATTGATATCATTGGCCCACTTTTACCATCAGCCAGAGGACATAGATTTATTCTCACTTGCATCGATTTATGCACACGATGGCCAGAAGCCATCCCATTGAAAACAACCACCACCACAGATGTAGCTGATGCACTACACCTGATCTTTTCTAGAGTAGGTTTTCCTAAAAAACTTTTGTCAGATCATGGTTCTCAATTTATATCTGAGACTATGACGGAGGTAATGAAGACTTGGCAAATAGATAGAAATCTCAGCAGCATTTATCACCCAATGAGTAATGGTGCTGTAGAAAGACTTAACCGCACACTCAAACAAATGTTACATAAAGTTACAGTTAACCATCCACAGGACTGGGACAGAGTTCTACCAGCTGTGTTATTCGCTTATCGAGAGGTGCCACATGAACAAACTGGCTTCTCTCCATTTCAACTAGTCTTTGGCGCTCCACCAAGAGGTCCTATGGGACTAATAAAAGACTTATTGATTGACTCCGAGATGACTCAGGATACCCAGTCATCCTATGAGTATGTAATTAATCTCCGGAATAACATTATTGATGCCTGTAAAATGGCAACAGCTTCATCTGAGGCTGCGAAAGAGAAAGCTAGAACTTTCCAAAACAGTAATAGACGATTACGTCAATTATTTCCAGGAGATCAAGCTTATGTGTTATTGCCACATAACAATAATAAACTACTAATCTCGTGGAACGGTCCTTACCAGGTTATCAATAAGATTTCTGATGTTGATTATGTCCTGGACATTAAGGGACATCACAAAAATATTTCACATAAATATGCTCAAGCAATTTCATACTCGACCTGAACATCTACAAGCTATTTTTCATGAACTAGATGACACTTTCGTACCTAGATGTCACTATTCTAATTTGTCTGTTATCCAGGAAGAAGAATCATCTTTTCCTGAGGTACAGTTAGCATTACCTGTACCTGTAGTACAGCCTAGTGAATCTTGGCGGGACGTAACCATCTCCTCGTCGGTTACACCGCAACAGCATCAACAGATTGCTGAACTTCTACAATCCTATCAAGATGTGTTAACCGACATTCCAGGTCGCACATCAGTCATTAGTCATGACATCACTCTTAATGATGATACTCCAATTCGGGTACATCCTTATTCTGTTCCTCTACACTTTCTTACTAAAACTACTAAGGAACTTGAACAGATGTTATCTTTAGGAATTATCGAAACTAGTAATTCCCCATTTTCTTCTCCATTAGTTATTGTCCGAAAGAAGGACAATAACATTAGACTATGCGTCGACTATAGAAAATTAAATGCACAAACGATAGTTGATAGCGAACCACATCCACTTCTCGATGACTTACTGCCACGTCTATCGACAGCAACTATATTCACTAAGATAGACTTAACTAAAGGTTATTGGCAGATACCACTAACCGAAAAAGCTAAATACTACACAGCGTTTTCAACTCCGCTAGGTCTATACCAGTGGAATGTGATGCCTTTTGGGCTTGTTAACGCTCCAGCTACCTTTGTTCGCATGATGCGACACATTTTTTCAGGTAGACCAGACATTATTACATATTTATTCTCCGCACAGATGCGAGTAACTACGGAATTGGCGCATGTTTGCTCCAATACCATGACGACATCCTCCATCCAAACTTGTACGTGTCACGAAAACTGAAACCACCAGAAGTGAAATACTCTACTGTTGACCGCGAACTTTTAGCCGTCGTGTGGGCGATAACCAAACTTGAGAAATTTCTACTGGGAGCCCCTTTCGTAGTACAAACTGATCAGAGGGCCGTAGCATCACTACGACGGGCTAATCATAAAAGTCCAAAGCTCACCAGATTCGCTATTCTCCTTCAACCATTCAACTTTACGATTGAGTACATTTCTGGGACAGACAATATCGTCGCAGACGCACTATCTAGAAATCCTTTGGATGTCTAGTAATCAACACTGACACTTTTCTAATACGTCAACCGAAATTACGTGTCACAGAAGACTGAACCCTATCACGAAATTCTTAACATGGAGATAAACCTTTGCTTACAATTCAACTAAATAACTTGTACAGACGATTGCGAAAACGAAATGAACTAAATCAAGAGACAGTGTGTTCGTATTTTACGCCGGGACTTTGGCTAGTGTCCGTTCCGGATAAAACTGGTTGAAACAACTTTGATATTAATACTTGATGACATTTCGAACTAATTGAAGCTTGTGATAGGAACTCTTGGACGTTAAGAATATCGATACTTATTCTAAATCAGAACACTTAAATACTCTTCTCTTATCGTAATTCACAAGGATCAAGCCTACGTATGGATCATCATATCCAACTTTAATTAATTTTAATTAATTACGTTAAAATAATGGAAAATAAAATAAAAGGTGAGATAAATATGAAAAAAATGAAATGAAATTTGAAGAAGAGAAAAAAAAAATTTTTGAAAGAAGAAAAAAATAAGATCTCACATGATTCTTAGATAATGTTATTGTATGTAACTATTATGTTTATTAATTAGGTTGATACATTACATACTATATTATTGTTTAAATTAGTTAGATAGGTTTTAACAACTTAATACTACACTTAATTGATGTCCAACACACATAATTAAGTTAAATTTATACATTACTTTCTTTCGCTACTTTATTCTTCATTTATTTATTTCTCTACTTAATATATCCTTTCATTTCTCTCGCATTAGATTTGCAATAACTTTATTTTGATTACACACTCAATATAATTAATTAATTTAATTTTAACTCGTTAGATTAGTCTGACATGACAGTTCATTGCGACATATTTTAAGTTAATTATTTAATTAGATATCAACATTAGCCATTTATGTATAACATTTATGTATAATATGATGATTAATATATTAGATGACTGTTAGTAAGTCGACATGACCACGACACTGTTCTAGACAGAACATCGTAGTCCATATGCCGCATTGTTGGTTAAATTTTTCGATATTGTTAAATTTTTTTTTTTTTTGGTATTCATTCAGATAGGTTTTTGAAAAAAAAATCTATCTAATAGATTTTTTTTCCCCCAGTGGACAGGGAATTGTTACTGCAGATTTATTGGCATGCTCTGCTAGAGGTTAGCAGCATGCGATTTTAGGGGTTACAACGTGTAATGTAATGTAAAAGTATTATTGGTCTAGTGAACGCTGTGACGTTTCAGCGTTAGTTGTCACGCACGGTGACCAAGAGACGAGACCCCTTTTTAGACGACCGTCGAACCGATAAGACGTGTCCTTGGAATGTTATATTGCCGGGCTTGTATTGCCGCACAATTATAGTACATTAAATAATGGACATGGGTCAGTCCAATGTGATAACGAAGAAAGATGAAGTTACAGGTTAGTAATTGACTAAACCTTGTCAACGTGAATTTATAGTCCGCCCTAGTTATTTTAATGCCAGACGCATAATCTCACTGTCGGTGTATTGGATTTTCCAACCACGCGTGCATACAGTTATGCGGTTCTGACTACTATGTTTTCAAGCTAGGAGACAAAGGACTGATTTGTAAAGGAATAATATATGAAGTATGAACTGCAACTTATTATGTATAATTCTTCATGATGACCATGTGTAAACTGTTCTTGTATGGAATCGATATAATAAATGTATTGGACTCGAGAAAGGACTTATCAAATCTATAACGTTAGGATTTGACTGTATTATGAAGTTGACAATATTCTATCCCACCTTCGCGTATTTCACCATCAAGAGCACGATCTCATAATTTACTGAGAAAAGACAATGGATAATTATATGTAAACGTAAATAGAAGAGCCAGTATAAACCAGCAAACTCTTACAACGACTAGGGAATCAAACCAGCCCCATTAACAGTGAAGCTAACGGCAACAGTCACCTGTAAATATGTCAATATTACCTTTTATGTTTGCATATCTGGCGCTGTTGTCAACCTTGGCTAATGTGTCACTAATCGATTTTACGAGAGCTAAAGTCTGACCCTCTTGCATGTTACAAAGTATCTCTTCGTTCTGCGCCATGCTTCCTAATCAGGTACAAACAAAAGAGCACACACAATATATATATATATATATATATATATATATTCAAACTGTCTTGTACCTGCAACCAAAAGAACTTTATTATTAGTTGTTGGGGGGTGGTGGGCGCTGCAAAAGAATGATTCCGTTACACAGATTATATGCACCTAATGTTAATACACAACTGTGTGGTCACATTGTTTAACTATTAATTTCCTATTATCGTAGTGTTAATGCTTGTTACACAAGATCACTTATATCCGTAACTACTAGTACTAACCAAAAATGGTACCTACATTATCTATACCTTAACTAGTTGTGTAGATTCTTCGTTGGAGCGCTCTTGTTTTCTAATATCCACTTGTAACACGTAGATGTGCTACACCTTCCTAACCGCTGTGCTCCAGGTAACTTTTTCACTACACAGCACGTTACAGGAGTTCACACGTATCCTTACTTGACTGGTGACGTACAGCTGCGATGACCTTTTCTAACAGATGGATGGAGAGAAAAAAATGTTTCGTACCTTGCCTTGCTTGTGATTCGGTCTGGTGATTCTCGATGTCAACACTTCGAGTTGTCCACAATGTTGCCACTCGAAGTTGTTCTGTTTCTTGCTGCGCTGGTTGTTGTTGACGTTGTTCTGTTTCTTGCTTCTGTGTCTATTGTTGACGTTATTTTATTTATTGCTGCGCTGTTTGTTGTTGACGTTGTTCTGTTTCTTGCTTCTGTGTCTATTATTGACGTTATTTTGTTTCTTGCTGCGCTGTTTCTTGTAGACGTTGTTCTGAATAATCGATGTCTCTGCGTAGCTGTCAATGCTTTCTGAGGTCGGTCTCGGCACCAATTCTGCTGTGTGGCAGTTTGCCTTGTTAAATAGCAATGTCAATATTGCCTGAGGTTAGTCACGGCGCCAATTAATGTATAATGTGGCCGTCTGAGCTAACAGCTGGTTACCTCACATGGCCGTTGCATGCCCAGGTTCTTTGCCTCAGTAGCTAGCGATAACATGATGAATGATTTCAACAGTCACACACACAGCGAGCGATGACACAACGCCAAACAGAGCTTCCATATAACGTGAGAACGCCACAGTCAACTGAAAATATTATTTATTTACACTGTGTGGACTGTGGCCGTGGATCGCATTTTATAGGTTCGGACCACTGCCCTTTCAGTAGATAGTATGTTGTAAGGTAAATGTGACAAACTTCCTTCTCTCAGACTGACTAAGATATTTTCTCATACTCTCTGTTGCTTCAAACGAATTTACCTTAGTAATAACAGTGAAGATGTCAAAGGTTGAACTTTATTAACAAGGTTAGCAGTCTTTCATAACAACAGCTTCTTCAGCAACAAAAGTATTCAATATTCAAAACTGCAATTTCTTGTCTTCTTATTACTTGCTTTCTTCAGCTATCCCAATATCCTATAATTCTTCAGGTAGAAACTTCTTGTCTCTCTTCTATACTGACTGTTTATTTTATTTATGTTTTTCTTTTCATATGTCTCTTGGTATATCTCACTAAGAGAAAACTGGCCTTACCGCCAGGGCTGTCACTTTGCCAAGATTTTCATATATTATTCTTCTCTGCTCAGACCTGGTCTGCTGAGCTACACATGTTACTGATATATAAAAGTGTTCAACGTACCTGGGTTAGTTCTCAAACGAAATACACTTTCTTTTCTTTCACATCTATCATGTCCTCAGAATAAAATACTATCACAATAAAATACTGCCGTACACCAAATTTATGGTACATAATGTACTGAGCGTTTTCTATACACTCTATTTCTCACAGCATAATTCTTGCTAATCATCTAAGACTGAGTATGTTTTCTCACACATATATTACGCTGAGCGCGTTTCTCAAGTCTAACTTTAACACTTGGGAGAAAACCCTTTTTCCTTCCTACGCATAGCGCGTCTCAAACCCGACTGCTCTAAACAACCCCGTTCTCATTTTTCTTTGTTCCCTCTAAACTGTGTTCACGCATCTCACCTTTCCCGTGCGTACTTTTTTTCCAACTCACTCAAATCCGCAAGGGACATAAATCTTACATTATCCCCCTTTGAATGTTTTACCTGAACAGCGTACCCTCTTCTTTAAGGCTTACTACAAACTCGTCATATGCTAATTTTCTAACCCATAACTGCTGACCCACTAAATCTACTTAACCATAATCCAGCACTTTTATCCATCAACCGAAAGATGTGGAGTTTCCTCCCTTACGACAAAGCCTTACTTCACTCATCTTATCTCCCTGCAACAATGACAAATAATCTGTAACTAAACTTATTTATATTTCCCAAACCATTTTTCCACACTCTTTCGCTCCATCAAAACCAAACCACCGTTCACAAACCCCCCCCCCCCCCCCCCCCCCCCCCCCCCCCTTAAAAAAAATTTCTCTCAGAGAAAATTTCCCGAAAAATCTCCACTCACTCTCTTCCTTCCCTCTTCTATTACGAACTCCGTCCCTCTCTTCATCAACATCTGTCCCAATGAGACCCACCATTCTCCACTTCTAATCAACCTCACTCATCTTCCTGTCTACAATGTCCATTTCATAGTATACATTTTCCATCATGGAACTGTTTTCATATTATACATTTTACTGAATACAACTCTTTTCATGTTACAACTTGTACATAATGGAACTCATTTCATATTACACCTTGTATATAATACAACTCATTTCATAGTACACCTTGTCGTTTGCTCCTTTACTACTCTTACTAGACCTTTCTAACTTCATTAGCCATTTACCATCCCTTTTATCTCTACTCCCAAGTTTATAATCCCGCCTACGCGAATTACAAGTTTATTATCCCGCCTACGCGAATTACAAGTTTATTATCCCGCCTACGCGAATTATCTTGAAATTCCGCCTATCTCATTAATCGTTCTTCTTAGTAGCATATCTTTCCTACGTTGTCTACATTTCAAAACCTTCACAAGACTCTGGCAACTGCCGAAAAATTTTCTGCATCTTCCTCAACTCCGTTATCCGCTCCCTCTAGAATATCACTTCTAATTATCCAATTTTCTCTATATCTTCGCCATTTCCCTATGGCCCTCATCTACCGCCATATTCCCTATAGTTTCTCCATATGCTCCTTTAGTTATCTCGTAATTCTTTTCCGTCTCTTCTCTGTGACTTCTCAATTTCCCATTCTCTACGTCTCTCTCCCTTAATCTATGGCTTCCCTGCCTCTTTCCTCTTCTCTTCTACTACTGCAGTAGTCCATCGTTCGGACCTACTCAGCTCACTTTTATGTTCAGTGTAGAACGATTGCATCTAGCTTCCAAACAACTAGACTCTCGCTGCAATTTCTACTTCTCTCCTCTCCCTCATAACCGCTACTCTCGTTCCCTCTCTGGAACTGTGCTCCCCACTTCCTCAACCACAACTCCGTCCATCTCCCAACACCTCTTACCATCACTGCCGTCCTCCTCCACGGCCTCCCAATAACCCCATTGTCATTTATCTCCTTATTCTCAATATCTCTGCAGTCCTCCTCTACGGCTTCAACATCTCAGTCTCCATATTACTCCATAATACTTCATATATCTCCATCTTTCTGCCATCCTGCTCCACGGCTTCCCAAAATCTCATTTTCCCTTATTTCTCCATATTTCACCCAGAAAACCCCATACAACCGCCGTCCTCCTCAACGGTTTCTCAAAATCTCTATTATTCCTTCCGTCTTCCTCTACGACTGCTCAAAATATGTAACTCCATATTTCTCCCATTTCACCATAATACTCCATGTTTCTGCCGTCCTCCTCTACGGCTTCCTCAAAATCTCTATCTTCAAATTACTCCGTACCTCCCTACTTCATATTGCTCCATAATTTCCGTCTTACTCTACGACTCCTCAAAATCTGTACATCCATATGTCTCCACATTTCACCATAATACTCCATGTTTCTGCCGTCCTCCTCTACGGCTTCTCCAACCTCTATCTCCACTGTTCCTGCCGTCGTCACCACGGCTTACCAACTATAGTCTGCCATTCTCCTTTGTCCTCTACTTGTTACCTCTCCTTTACTCGTCTCCTCTACTGCAGTACCCTATTGGTCAGGTGTACCCAGTTCTCTCATGTGTGTGCGGTACAGACCAATTATACTTAGCCTTCTCAAGGCTCAGTTACCGCCGCCATCTTGTTTGTATTATGTATGCTATGCCTGTCAGCACATAGCCTCCTCCTAACTATCTATTTCACCTACTCATCATCTCCAAAACCTTCATAGCTACTGCCTCTTTGCTCTTGAGCGCCTCTAACGTTATCAGCTTATCTTGAGTCTCCTCCACTCCTCTAACTTCGTTAACCTTTTGCTTCCTCTCTACCTCTCCATCTCTCATATCTCCAGAATTTCTCTCAATCTCTCTACTTCTTACTTCATTAACCGTTTGTCTCAGTTTTTCTCTATGTTCTATTTCTTCCCTTTTCGTGCTCCCTGAGTTTCTTTCAGGTTTTATGTCGCTGCCTCGACCTCTACTCCTAGTATCTCTCATACTACTACTCCTATTTCTATCTCCCTTTCTAGCCTTTCGGCTCTTGGATCGGTACTCCCTTCGATCCGTATTTCCCATCTCTTCCGCCTTTCTAGCCTCCCGGCTCTTAGATCGGTAATCCCCTCGATCGGTATTTCTTCTATCTTCGTCTTTCTTAGCCTCCCGGCTCTTAGATCGGTAATCACGTCGATCCATATGTGTTCTATTTCTCTGTGTATCTAGTCCCTCTGGACTCTTGGATAGGTATTCCCGTCGACCCGTATCTCTTCTATCCTCACTTCTATTTCTCAGCCTATCTCGGCTCTTGGATCGGAAATCCCTTCTATCCGTATCCCTCCTTCTTTCTCTACTATTATCTCTCCTATTCTCGTCGCTCTCTCTAGTCCTGAATCAATATTCTCCTCGATTCGTATGTCTCCTATTACTAGCCTCTCTGCTCTTGGATCGGTATTCTCTTCCACCCGTATCCCTACTGGCCTCTATAGTATCTCTACTCTTAGATCGGTAGTCTCTTCGATCTGTAGTTCTACTGCTTTCATGTTTCTGAACTTCTTCCTCTTTCTGCTTCGCCTTCTCTATGGCTTCCCTTCTATCATCACCTGCCCAAGGTGTTGTGACATCTTCCTTTTTCTCCGATGCATCTCTATTAATTTCCTGTTTGTTTTCTAACTCTTTCAACTTCCTATTATAATCTGCGCAAAGTGCAGTTAACTCTTCTATTTTTGTTCTGTCATTATTTCTTTTTTGATCTTTGTTTTTCCTCGACCTTCCCTGGTCGACACTGTCTATTTCGCATTGACCCGTTCCCTTGGTCTTTCTATCTTGTTCCTTTTGTTGTACTTCTCTATGACTACGCTTCTCCTTTTTCAATTCTTCAAACTTCCTGTCAATATATTGAACCAATGCCTTTATATCTTCCTTATTCTCCGGTGCGCCACTATTTCTTACCTTATTCTTCCTCCTTAGTCTGACCTCTTCTACATGTCTCAACTTTGCTAGACGCCTTCTATAAACCGAGGAATCGTCTGATGACGACGACCGCTGTCTCTTCTTCCCTCTTATATTCCCTAACTCCATCTCTTCCTGCGAATCTGAATCTTTAGCTGATATGTCCTCTATGTTCTGAGTTTGACTTGTACCACTTTGTTGTTTAGTCTCTATCTGTTGTTCCATTTGTTTCAATAGCTGCTGCTCCTGTGCTCTGTTTCTTTGTTCTGCAGCTCTCGTATGTTTGTACGGTGCATCTATTTCTGTTTCAACATTATTCCATTGTTTCCTTATTCCTGTCGTGTCTTCTAGAATCTCATTGTACTGTTTACTCTCTGTATCCTGCCATACTTGTATCCTGTCATCTTCTGGCCTATGTGTGCCAATCTCCTCTTGTTCCCTGTTTAAAATTTGGGGGGTTAGGGTTAACCGATCAGATGTTGTTCCCGGTTCTGCATGGACTTGTGCTCTAGAAACAATCTGTTCCCGCGCTATTGTTGGTCTACTGCCGTCGCTATCTATGATCTCACTGGAAATAATATCTATTTCCTCGTCGCTCTTAGTCATTTGGACTACTCAGTTGTCTCCTCTATGTTGTGGTACCACCACTGTTTGTGTGCCCATATTCGTAGTTGTTTCTGTTTGTGTACCAACACTGACCATGTCTCTCTGTATGTTTTTCTGCTTCTGGATTGTTGTTTTACCTTGGCTTGACCATGGTCTATTCCTATTATCTTCTTCTGTTGTGACATTTTGTTGGCAAGATCTTATTATCTTTCTCCACACTCCTAGCGGTTCTACCTTCATTTTGCACCCGTTCTGTGTCCTTATTTGGCACTTCTGTTGGTTACTAACA
This sequence comes from Oreohelix idahoensis, assembly GCA_024509875.1. Taxonomy (NCBI): domain Eukaryota; kingdom Metazoa; phylum Mollusca; class Gastropoda; order Stylommatophora; family Oreohelicidae; genus Oreohelix; species Oreohelix idahoensis. Next base: position 202,031 of record JAMPIV010015362.1, read on the forward strand.
TTGATGTTGTTTATTTCTATTGGCTTTCCTCTCCTGATTTCTCCAACAAAATTCCTCACATCTATTCTAGTTCTTCTCCTATTCAAGCTGTCCCAATGTCCTGATCCATAGTTGCTATTAAAACGTGGGAATGTACTCTTACTGCTATTGCATGTCCTATTTCTGTATTTTTGACATGTTTGTTTTTGACGTCCTCCCTTGTCAAACCAATTCCTATGTTGATGTACTCTTTCCTTGCCTTTTCCTCCTTTCCACCAATGACCATGTGATTGTCTACCACTGGATGTATTTTCATGTATATCTGTGTTCATCCGCAGTTGTTTTCCACTACCATCGATATACTGTTTGTTTCTTCCATTGTCGTCACTTCTCCAACTCCCGTATCGTAGCTGTCTGTGTTGTTGAAACCTTCTACTACCCTTTCTCACGTCAACCTCTCTCCTTACTGAGTGCTGCGGCTCTAGTGGCCTATAGTTACACACAAAGGCTTTATGTCCCAGCCTATTGCAAGCATAACACACGCTTTGCTTGCGGTCCACCTGCCTTGACCTATAAAACGTTTCCATTCCTCTCGCTCGTCTTTTTATCCTTCTTTGTTGACAATGTCCTATCTCCATAGGTTCTTCCTGTATTTCTTCACAAGTGACTGCTCTACCAAGCCTGAGGTCCAATCTTCTTCTGAGGTTCTCTTCAGCTGCAGCCAGTGCAATGGCCTGTGACAAGTTTTGTGGGTCCTTCCTGAGGAGATGTAATTTAATTGGTATACCATTCAACCCATCTACGAATATGCCCACTAACTGTTTTTCCACCTCTTGTTGGTTAATTTGTTGCCCCAAGAAAACTTCTTCAGCTAGGTTTAACAACCTGTCGCTGAAAATTTGAACAGGTTCTCCTACTTGCTGTTGTATCTTCCTCAGCAGACTCCAGGCGTACGATGCACCCGTAATTTGTGCATATGTCCTTATTAGTTCTTTCCTAAACTCCTCCCATGTCTCATCTGGGAAAGTGTCAAACCTGCGTCTTATGAAATCTACTACTAACCCACCTGAGGAAAGATATGCAACTTGTTTGTACTCACCTTGGTCCATATTGACCGAAGTGCAATATCTTTGTATCTCGAGCAACCATTTTCTACATAAAGTAGGATTCCCTGCATATGGTGTTATGCTGTTCCGGATATTCTGGAACTTACTTTCATTTCTAATGGATGTCATAGCCTTGGCTACCTGTTCAAGAGCAGCCACATTGGGATCCAAACCCACCGTAAGTTGTTGTTGTTGTTGCATCTTGTCTTGACCTGTAAGTGTTATTGTTAATAGAAACACCTGTAAAAAAATTAATATAAATCTCTTGGTTGACCTGTAAGAGAATTATTAACCAATATCTGTGTACAATACTTATAATTCTTATGAGTTACAAAACAATTATCAATCTAATTCTCATAATTTAACTGACTACACTAATAATTAACTTAATTTGTTTCTAAATTTTTCAGTGCTACATCATCTGTTTTTTCTTGATTGGGATAAACACTTGCTCCTCCAGTATTTTAGAATTAATCAACACAATTTTTGTCTTATACGGCTGTATACTATTATTTTTGCGCGTTGGGCCTGTTGATCATTCATATTGTTATCTCATGCATGTGCCTGTATTCTGACGGTTGTCGGGTGATATAGTGAACTTCACCTTCGATGTTTTGGCTAGACTTCGTTGTTCTTGATGTCGATTCACTTGACTTCTGTACTGTCTTGTTTTGTTTCTTCAGCTCGCAGGATTCTTTCGATTTGTATCTTCTTAATGAACTTGACCTTCGTGATGCTTTGGATAGACTTCGTTGTTCTTAATGTCGCTTCACTTTACTTGACTTCTGTGTTGCCTTGATTTGTTGTTTTTTTTCGCTCGCAGGGTTCTTTCTTTCTGTGTTATCTCTTCTTAGTGAACTTGACCTTCGTTCTGTCTATAGTCTTTTACATCTCATTCTTGCATAGGGTCAGGTGCACCAAAATAGTCTGTGACCGTTGTAGGGCTAGATACGAAAATACTTGATGCAACCGTACCTAATATATGATGCCCAAACTGACATCTGAGGGGAGGCTGTCTTGATTTATAAAAGTTTATTGAACTTTCATAGTGTAGGGCTGTTCACGCGCACCATGAATGTCTGTCGACGAGGATGGGATTTTGAAGGTTCGGACCACTGCCCTTTCAGTAGATAGTATGTTGTAAGGTAAATGTGACAAACTTCCTTCTCTCAGACTGACTAAGATATTTTCTCATACTCTCTGTTGCTTCAAACGAATTTACCTTAGTAATAACAGTGAAGATGTCAAAGGTTGAACTTTATTAACAAGGTTAGCAGTCTTTCATAACAACAGCTTCTTCAGCAACAAAAGTATTCAATATTCAAAACTGCAATTTCTTGTCTTCTTATTACTTGCTTTCTTCAGCTATCCCAATATCCTATAATTCTTCAGGTAGAAACTTCTTGTCTCTCTTCTATACTGACTGTTTATTTTATTTATGTTTTTCTTTTCATATGTCTCTTGGTATATCTCACTAAGAGAAAACTGGCCTTACCGCCAGGGCTGTCACTTTGCCAAGATTTTCATCTATTATTCTTCTCTGCTCAGACCTGGTCTGCTGAGCTACACATGTTACTGATATATAAAAGTGTTCAACGTACCTGGGTTTGTTCTCAAACGAAATACACTTTCTTTTCTTTCACATCTATCATGTCCTCAGAATAAAATACTATCACAATAAAAATACTGCCGTACACCAAATTTATGGTACATAATGTACTGAGCGTTTTCTATACACTCTATTTCTCACAGCATAAATCTTGCTAATCATCTAAGACTGAGTATGTTTTCTCACACATCTATTACGCTGAGCGCGTTTCTCAAGTCTAACTTTAACACTTGGGAGAAAACCCTTTTTCCTTCCTACGCATAGCGCGTCTCAAACCCGACTGCTCTAAACAACCCCGTTCTCATTTTTCTTTGTTCCCCCTAAACTGTGTTCACGCATCTCAACTTTCCCGTGCGTACTTTTTTTTCCAACTCACTCAAATCCGCAAGGGACATAAATCTTACATTATCCCCCTTTGAATGTTTTACCTGAACAGCGTACCCTCTTCTTTAAGGCTTACTACAAACTCGTCATATGCTAATTTTCTAACCCATAACTGCTGACCCACTAAATCTACTTAACCATAATCCAGCACTTTTATCCATCAACCGAAAGATGTGGAGTTTCCTCCCTTACGACAAAGCCTTACTTCACTCATCTTATCTCCCTGCAACAATGACAAATAATCTGTAACTAAACTTATTTATATTTCCCAAACCATTTTTCCACACTCTTTCGCTCCATCAAAACCAAACCACCGTTCACATGGACCACTGCTGTTACATGGACCTCCACAATCTTGGTCCGTCACTCTTCCTTCCTCAACTCTCGTTCAGCATTGAAACTACACATTCAATATTATAATATCTAACCATCAATGGTTGTTCAGGTGCTATCAGTATCTACCTCTTTTCTTCCTTTCTAACAACATATTGTCTATTGAAACATGTCGCTCTGGGTTCAGGTTATCTATGTGATACCGGTCTCCTCCGGGGTTGTTCCTTTCCCTTTTTGTGCTTTCAATAATGTTGGGTTAATTACCACCCAATCTTGTCTCCTTGTCAGAGAATTTTCACAACACATTCTACTTGACTATTGCCTTCAACATGGCTACCCTCGTCTATATCGGGTATGTCGACCTGCACTGCTTAACTCACGCTTCTGACTGTTCGCTGAAAAGCGTGCCTAACCGGATTTCTGTTCACCTCTTTTTCGATCCCCGTCTCATGCACATTCTTTTTTGCGCATCCCCTTTTTCTACTCTATCTAGACTTTCCTATATCTGATTTTCCTTATTCGTTCCCTTATCTGTCACACCCCCCAGAAACTACACTATGCTCTTTTATATGTAAACAGTATTATATACGTATCGCAAGAGGAGACTAATAAGAGATTGTGGACGAGGCTGTCAACTTATGTAAAAAAACATATTGCTACAGAATCAGCAGCTACACGAATACATGCAAGGAAATGAGGAGGACTGCAGTAAGACAGTGGTAAACGGTGGAGGGGAAGGAGAAAATGTGAGGATTAAGTAAAAAACAAAACAAAAATGAAAGCGAGTACAACCTGATTAGAATCTCATGGCTAACCATGGCTAGTTTTCACTTAGTTCTCACTTTCTTTCGTTTCTGGTTTTGTTCGTCTATACCTGACGAAGATCTTGTGGCGGCAACGTAGGTTTTTTTCACGTCTTTTGTCCTAGTAAGATGCTGCTCACTTAACTCCTTCAAGAAAACAGAGGCTTTGACGATTAATACTTACTTACTTAGTTGTTCCTCTTCTACCGTGAGGTGTAGAGATTTGGAAGAGAGAAGGTCATACTATCCTATCGGTTGTCTTTGTAACAGAATGGATTGGGGCGACCCCTTCTTCTTCCTAATCTCTGTTTCACTACGGCAAGAATCAGGTACATTTGAGGTACGGATTTTATTGCGTGCTTTCAATTGTCGTACTTTCTTTCTTCCTTTCTCTGCTAAATAGCAGATATTTTGTATCTACATTATTTCGCTACTTTCAGTATATTGTGTCTTGTCTGTTTATCTGACACTCCTGATGGATGATAATACTAAAAATTTGCAGGAGCGGCAGAGAGAACATTATCGACCACCAAGTTGGTTAATCGCAGGCGCGGCTGATATCATTACACAGATTAACACGTACATCGCCCAGTGTAATCTGCTTAATCATTGATAAGACGCGTGGGCGTCTCCGCCAAGGTTGTGAAGAGACGGATTTTGTGTGTGCTGAAGCAACAGATAAGGCATTACTTTAGCGAAAGTAATAAGTGTTACATCTGACACACTTTGTCATCTGAGGTTAACGACATGTTCGCCAGTCTGTACGCAAGGCATCGTGTGTCTTATTGCCATATATGGTAATATGGGACCTTTTGCTTTACGCACCTTATTTCACGTGGAATATTTTGAAATTGCCACACCCTATCCCACCTGTTTGAAAATGATTGGAGCTTTTGGTTAGACCCCATAACAAACAGATGCGTGGCAGACCAAGAATATAACCTGGCCCGTTTCAGTGTTATACTACTGTGAAGATCGCTTGCCAAGATATCAGACCTTGCTAGAGTGAATTCTAGAATTCAGAATTCCGTTTTATCAGACCGGACACCTTTTATTCGAGTATTTACAAACAACCCAGGAAATCTCTATCATTTTAATAAGGAAAACCGCTGTCTGAGGAAACTGAAGGACACACACAAAGTCAGAGAGGGAACTTATTAAATTAAACGACACCCCAGACGTGTGTAAGAGGTCGTTTCAAGTCTCTTTTATTCATCTGAGCAAAAACTATGTGAGCCAGGATTGGCGTAAGTTGCCATTTTACATTCTATATTTCTCATTACTAACATGTAAACTAACATTTATATGTATATTGCCATATGAATTTTAATATGTGAAAAACGCAAGTGGATGTCCCAGTTAGTTGAGGCTGGCAACCTCAGCGTACCGTATAGAATGATGATTCATGAACCACCACTGCAAGGGCTGGTGATTGCTTTATTGCTAGTTTCTTAAAGAGAACTGATAAAGCAAAAGGTAATCCCAGGTTACTATGGAGCAGGGAGGGAAATATGAAAGAAGTGATGTACATTCTAAGTATAAAACTTGCAGTTTCAAACCAGTTTAAATGTCTATGTGAAAATATTCATTAAAAAATTAATGGAAGTTTCAAACACTTGAAATCAGTGTAAACATAAATGAAAACATATTCAATTTATATTGTGAACACTTTTCAATCAATGGAAATGTGAATGAAAACATATTCTATTAGTACTATTAACCTTTTCATTTAAATGTAAAGTAACTATAAAAGCTATTCAATTTAAATGTAAAGAAAGTTTTATCCCGAGGGATTAATTTTATTCTCATCAAGGGTAAATTCTGAGTTAAATGGGATGGTGGAATGGGAAGATAGGGACCCATAACCATGGGTTGGAAAACGCAATACTCAGAAGAGCGTTTCGTTTCTATTCTTTTCCATAGTTATTGGTGGTACCAGCAGAAAGTACTTTCTCTTGAACAAGAAGGGAACAGTGAACTGAGCTTTAAGACGAAGGACCAACTTTGTAGACTCTCCTTGACATTTCTGGGAAACGAGCTACACCCGACAACCTTGACCAGCGACGAGCGGGAGCAGTGTAAAAAGAACCAACCCATCAGAAGGACCAGAAACTACTATTGGCAGCTAAGTGAAAAATATACGCTGCCAAAGTGAACTTTTTCATCATCATCTCTATTACCAAATAATGATGAAACTTTTCTTCTAAACTTTTCAATTATTTTTAAACTGTTAAAACTTAAGTGATTACTGTATTAAATTTTGTTAATTGTAAATTTATAAATTTAACTTCGATTTAATCATGTTAAAGTTACCGCATTTTTGTCTCATTCAATTTACTACACACACTCTAAACTGAGCTATACCAGAATAATAAGAATTCCACTGAGTTAACCAGGGGTTAAACGAGCTAAGATTAACCATTGCTTAATCCTTCACAAAACTTGTCGGCAGATTCTAGAATTAAAGTGCTAGCAAAACGCAGCATTGTTTTCGCGTATCTGAATATCATGTGAAAACTCCTTTGTTGTAGAAGTGTCATTAACCTTCTATCTTCATATCTGCCAAGAGTAATCTTGTGCGACGGTAGACACCTTTGAAGCCCATATTAGACACTCTTGAGTTTTGGCCACTTTTGGACCACTACTGCAAAGCAGGGGAGGCAGTACCGTCACAGTCTTCCTACCTGGCATGGTTCCAATGTAGTCCTCAGTCCTTCAGAGATTATCTAATGGTGTCCTCCCAGCGAACTCTGAATCGTCCTGGAGGTCTGGATCCCTGGCTCTTAGTTTTCTATACTTGTCGTGGTAGCCGATCTTCTCCCATTCTGCAGACATTGCTAAACCATGGTAATTGTGACTGTTCTACTTGGGTCTGCAGTGACTGGATTTTTTAGGCCATGACATATCGTCTGGTTGCGGACCATGTCTCTTCTTGTTACTTCAACCACCTTCTTCAGATACCACATTTCAGAGGTTTAGAGCCGGCTTTTGTGGGTTGTAGTCATTGCCTATGACTCACATTATTCGTAAAGACTGGAATAGGTGGAGCAGTATACAGCCATCTTCGTCTTCTTGCCAACTTCTCTTTCTGCTGAGGAATAGTCGATTTGTGGCCTGAAAAAGTCTCCCAGCTGATGCTCTTCCGATAGCCAACTCCTCTTTCATGCCTCCCTTCCCGCCTATAACAGCTTGAGATATTAAAAGTGGTTGGCCTGTTCTCTCAGCTTAATAAGGTGCTTTCTTTCCTCTCGTGATATCACCAATAATAATATAATTATATAAATAGAAAGCTGAAATATGAGACACTAAGGATCAAAATCTCCTGGAGTCGGCTGGGAGGACAACATTAGACAATCTCTGAAATACCGAAGACTAGACTGGAACCAGGCCAAGAGGAAGACAGTCGATAGGATAGTATGGCGCTTTCTCTGGCAAACCTCTACACCCCAGGGTAGAAGAAGAATGATTAAGCAAGTAAGTAAGTATAGAGCTAAAATTATGTTGTTTAAATAATAAAGTGGCATTGCTGAAAAACTGGAAGAAAAATAAAAAAAAGATAAGTCGGTTTAACAAATGAACGATACTACACACAAAAAACGTGGCATTTCGGGGTTAACCCTTCGTCAGTCACGCGACTGCGGTCTGAGTGGCTAAGAGGTGTGGTGTGCGCCTGTAATTCTAAAGGTACCAGGTTCCTTCATAGTACAGGGAATATAATTGATGGACATTTTTTTCTCAGAACCAATGGTTCCTAATGATGTCATACTTCCTCTTGATTTCCTGGGTGGTGAGATTGGATGCCTAACCTTCTCGGATAAGAGTGACAAAATAGGAGGTCCCGTGTGCAAGTTGCACACGTTAAAAATCCCTCGGCATTTGGAAATCGAAAAGAGTAGGCCATACGAACGCTGCCCTGGCAAATTTAACCATTAGGAAACCTACCCGTCACATAAATATTTATAGAAAGTGTGATTCCTGTATACACAAATTGGGGTCCTTGCTGATGCAACTGAGTTAGGGCACTGTGATGAGTTCCCCATTGTGTTATCTACTGCAGGAGATCGGAGCGCTGATGGAGATGTCCGTATGCAATGAAGATGGTTTTATAAAACCAAACCAAACCAGCTTCACTCACTAACAGGAGGCAAAGGCAAGTAATATAGACAAGCTAACAAATAAAGACACTGTAAATACATAGAAAAAATGATGAACAAAACAAAAACATATAAGATAAGTGACCGAGAAAGATGAAGAAAACAAACAAACAAACAAACAACACAGATAGGTCTAACACTAGGAAAAAGTACAATAAATACGCAAGTTAAAAATACAAAACAAGAAAGAAAAAATTTCAACGTAAAGAACCTAACGAATAACAAAAGTGCAAAGAAGAAAATTAAGTAAGTAACAATGAAATAATATAAAAGAAAAAAGTGGGTCTGTGATAAAAAGTAAACAATCGTCATTATCAAAGAGTCTAGCTAGTTGAAGTAAAAATGAAGAGGCCGACAAATAACGAAGTTATTGAAGGGCTTGACATCATGGTGCGGAAAGTAGTCAATAACATAATTGATAAACAGCTCTTGGGATAGTAAGTTGTGAAGAAACGTGATCACCAACGCCATTGGGCATAGCACTTGAGAAGAAGAAGAACATCATTATACTAATATATAAAACAATGGGTTGAAAACTAAAATAGAGAAAATCTAAATCCCGGCATCTGGAAATCCACAACACCGACTCACAGGATTCGAGGTGTCTGAAACCTAATTATCATGGCGGTACACAACCTCATGTATACTGGCTGGGGATACCAAAGTGAATGCTGCTTTATGACATGGTGTTCTTTTCAGCGTGTTTTTTCCACTTTTGCTTGTTGTGAGAGCGTCTTTTGGTCCGATCTGAGATATCGCTGTAGGAAGCATCGCCGTTTGGTGCAAACGGCAGCTTCATCCTCCCAGGCTGCTGCATTTATGTCCAGTGCCTTCATGTCTCTCTTGCACACATCTTTGAAACTCAGCTGTGGTCTCCCAACCGTTCTTTTACTATCTGCCAATTGTCTGTAGAAGATATCTTTAGGGATGCGACCATTTTCCATGCGGCGTACATAGCTAAGCCAGCGTAGACGGCGCTGTCTAAGCAGTGTATATATGCTTTGGAGGCCAGAGCGCGACAACACCTTAACATTTGCCACTTAGTACTTCCACGAAATACCGAGGATGTGGCGTAGACACCGAAAATGGAAGGCATTGAGACTTCTTCCTTGCTTAGCATAGGTTGTCCATGTCTCGCTGCCATATAGAAGTGCTGGTAGCACTGGCGTTATATACTTCAGCTTTGGTCTTCATGGCTGCTATTACTCATTTGTTTCGTGTACCTCTAATGAATGAAATTGTAAAAATAGGAAGTGACTTTTTAAAGCACCTTGTATGAAGACTAATGTGGAACTAATAGAGCTTATAATTAAAGTGGAAAACTACCATCAGAATGTAAAGTGGAAAAGTACCAGCAGAAAGTTAAATGGAAAAGTACCATCAGAAGATAAAGTGGAATGGTACCATCAGAAGGAATAATTTTAAAATACACACAGCAGACACAATCATGAAATATATCACACTTTTTTTAATACACATGTGCTGATATTAACGACAGATTCGTGCAAATGGTTGAAGGTTGAAAGGGAGGCGCTAAGTGGAAACGTAACAAGCGCCAGCAAAGCCCATATATATATATATATATATATATATATATATATATATATATATATATATATATATATATATATATATATATATATATATATAGAGAGAGAGAGAGAGAGAGAGAGAGAGAGAGAGAGAGAGAGAGAGAGAGAGAGGGAGAGAGAGAGAGAGAGAGAGAGAGAGAGAGAGAGAGAGAGATTTCTCTGTTTACGCGAGTTTCTTTAAGCGAATTCGAACAAGCGCGCACTAATTTTCAGATATTTTTGTTCTCTTTACGCGCCAAACTCGAAGTTCTTCATTCATTACCCTCCACTCCCAAAGGAGCATAGGCCTTCAACAAACATTATCCAAGTCCTCCTGTCACGTGCCATCATCTCAAGTTCTTTGCACGTTCTCTTCATCATTTTCACCTCTGTTTCCAGCTCTCTTCTCCGTGTGCTTCTTGGTCTACCTTTGTCTCTCTTGCCCTGGGGATTCCAGAACAAGGTATGCATTGTAATGCTATCAACAGGTTTCCTCAGTGTGTGTCCTATCCATCGCCATCGTCTTCTTCTCATCTTTTGTTCCACTTGCACTTGTCTGGTTCTTGTCATCAGTTCTTTGTTGGTAAATTTGTCATACCATTTTAATCCCACTATTCTACACAAGCACCCATTTATGAAAGTCTTTAGCTTTTTGGTAGTTGTCTTTGTTGTTCTCCATGTCTTAGAGCCATACAATAGGACTGACTTCACATTTGAGTTGAAGGTTCTTATTTTCTTGTTGGATCCGACTTCTCTTGATCTCCATATATTTCCCAATGCTTTCTTGCTTTTTGTATTCTTATTTTGATATCGCTGTCTGTCCCTCCAACTTTGTCTATATTGCTGCCAAGATACGTGTACGATTCTACATCTTGTTTTGGTGTTTCTTCAAGTTCAACCCTGTTATCATTACCTGCATTTATTCTCATTATTTTTATCTTTTCCATGTGTATTTTCAGACCCAATTGCTGTGACCTCACATCGAGTGTTTTCAATTTGTCCTGCATCTGATTATGGGTATGGGACAGAAGAGCCAAGTCATCAGCTAAATCCAGATCATCTGACTGTTTAGTCAGATTCCACTGGATTCCATTTCTGTTGTGTGTTGTCGATGATCTCATAACCCAGTCTATTGCCAGTAAGAAAAGAAATGGAGACAAGAGGCATCCATTTCACACTCCCGTTCTTATCCCAAACGGTTCTGTAAGCTGTCCTTCGTGAAGAACTCTGCATGTCATGTCTTCATATGTTTTCTTTATTAAATTAATGATCTTCAGGGGAACTCCATAATGCTTCATCAATTTCCATAGTGATTCTCTGTCTACACTGTCAAATGCCTTTCGTAGTCCACAAATCCGATGTATAGTGGTGAATTGCATTCCAGACTTTGTTCAACTATTATTCTCAAAGTGGCTATCTGGTCTGTACAGGATCTGTTTTGTCGAAAATCTGCTTGTTCATCTCTCAGTTTCTTGTATATGGACTCTTTTAATCATTCTATAATGTGTGCACTCTTGTAAATTTCCCTTCTTAGGCAACTTAACCAGATATCCTTCCTTCCATTCTGCTGGTATCTCTTCCTTTTCCCAGACTTTACCAAGTAATTTATATAATCTCTGTAGCATGTCGATATCTGCTTTGATGGCCTCTGCTGAAATGCCATCTGGTCCAGACGCTTTTCCATCTCTTAGAAGCTTTATGGTTTTCTTTATTTCTTCATTTGTTAGTCTTTCACAGTTAATTTGTAGCTCTTATTCTGCTGGCTGGATGTCTTGGGGGGATGGGGGGGGGGGGGGGGTTGTGGAGCTGGTCTATTGGGAAGGTCCTCAAAATATTCCGTCCACCTCTTCGTCTGCTCTTGTGTATTGCTGAGCAGTTTTCCATTCTTGTCTTTTATGAGGCAAGTTGTTTGCTTGTATTTCCCTGTTAGCTTCTTTGTGCTGCTATACAGTTCTCTCATATTTCGTTTGGCTGCAGCATCTTCTGCCTCTCTTGTCAACTCCTCAACATACTTCCTCTTGTCTCTTTTGATACTTCTTTTTACTTCCTTGTTTGCTTCTGAATAAACACATGCACAAGCTACGATTGTCTGATTCACCACTGTGCACATGTGGATTAAACGAACAAACTGCTGAGCATGTTCTACAGGATTGTCCTCTGTATGACCAGTTAAGAAAGATATACTGGCCCAATGACTCAACACTAAACTCAAAGCTATATGGAGTTAAAGAGGAACTTCAAACAACAGTCGAATTCATCATGAGAACTCGTCTGACGGTGTAAACATCAAAGATGCGATCGCAAGAAGAAGAAGAAGAAGAAGAAGAAGAAGAAGAAGAAGAAGCTTCTGTTTACACTTCTTGAGCCTTGGCTGTGGAACTTCTGGTTTTGCTTGTGTTTAAATCTGCTTTCTTGTATTTTCTGTTTTTTATCTCATTAATGGTTTCTGTTGTTGTCCATGCTTTTTTTTTTTTTTTTGGTCATTCCCTTTTACTCAGTATTTCTTCACATGCCTCATTCTATACAGTTTTGATTTGCTGCCAATAGTCTTCTGTATTCACTACATCTTCCAGCTGTAGGAGCACTTGGAATTTGTTGGATATTGTGACCGCAAATATGTCTCTTGTTTCTTGATTTCTTAGATGTCCTACATTACATTGTTGTCTATAACTTTGCATTTAGACATGTTTTACAGTATTTTATCTTGGCGCCGATGAGAGTGCGGAAGCAAGATTATGACATCATTGTTACGGGCTCTTCCGGGACCCCAGTATATTCTGGGTGCTTCGATGACTTCTAGTATTTGTGGATGACCAAGTTATTATATGCGTATTCAGTTTATAGAGTCAAAGTCCCTCGGGTTCTTATCACTTTTGTAGGATTCCGTAATACTGTCCGTTGGTATCGATAATGTCTGCTTTAACCCTTGTGATACATTCTGTGCTGAACATGTTTCATATTAAATATTCGACCCTTGACTGACCTGTATTAATCTCTTGTCTTATTGATTATATTGGCAGTGTGAGATGCAGCGTGTTAAGACATTAATCATCACTGGTCATGATCAGTTGAAGATAAATAGCATTTAACTCAACTCCGAATACGACAGTTGATAAGACTGTGATTTTGACGACTCAAAATATTTAATTAGTAATTTCATACCATGAGCAGACACCAACTACATGGGAACAAAAGTCACATCACATTCATGTACGATCTGTAAGAGTTCTCATTAGTTCATAAGCACATGTTCACAATCTCTATCTAGAGTTCTGGTTAGAGGTCAGTTCCTTTTAACGGCCAATGTCCTTTGGCATAAATTCAGAGGCTAACTAGACTTAACTATCCTGCTAGTTCTGCAATACACTTATTATGCTAGGCTTACGTCTACTGCTAGCCGTTTAATATCCGTTACACTAGGCTTACGCTTGCCGCTAGCCGTACAATATCCATCTATACTAGTCTTACACTATTGCTAGTAACATAATGTTCCTTTGACATACCACGCCAGGCTAATCTGCCATAATTATGCAAACTGCGTTATTCATACGACGACTTACGTTTGGTTCAAGAAATACACTGCTCAAATGGCTTCCCAGCCACACAATTACAAAGTGGATATACCACACAGTATAAGTGGCAATGGCCACACTTCCGAAACACACTGCCGTACGGGTCAAAACCCACAAGTCGAATGACGTTATAAAGAGATCCGGTCATGCATATTGATATGCATACTACGTCGTTAATATATATTCAATTGAGATGTTCCACGGTGCAGCAATCCGAGTTGGCCAAACTCAAATGCTTGCACACATGCAACAATCATCGACATCGGTCGATGAGATATATCTCTATTCGTTTGAGGTGTTCCATGATACAGTCATTCGGATCGTGCACAAATCCAAATGTCTGTAAGCATGAAACAATCATCGACATCAGTCGCGGAGATATAATCATTTGAGGAATGCGCCATGCTGCAGACATGAAGCAATCCTCAACATCATCCCCCTCACTTCCAAACGTGACACTTGTGGCACGGATGATAGTGATGGAGAAGACGCTCGTCTCCCGAATATATTAATATTAGTACTACCTACTTATAACTATGATAATCTTTAAGTAGACACATTAAATTTTATAACATTAATAATAGCACTTGTCAACATGGTGACTAAAGAGTTAATTCGATTTTTTCTCATAGACGTTGCGCGATAAAAGATCTGCCAAGTTATTGTCTGAGCCAGCAATAGGCAGAATCGTAAATGAAAATTCTTGAATCAACAAATACCATCGGTGTATTCTAGCGTTACGCATAGTTCTAGCTGTTATGTAAGTAAGAGGACTATGGTCTGTCATAATGTAAAAGTGCGTGCCGATGAGATATCTTGACAGCTTCTCCAGGCACCATACCATAGACAGGAGCTCACGTTCACCTGTCGCATACTTCTGTTCAGCCGGAGTCAGTTTCCTCGACACATAGAAACATGGATGGAGTGTTTCCTTGTAACATTGCAGCAAACAACCACCCATGGAGTAACTCGAGACATCTGATTGAAGTATGAATGGAATACGTATATTTGGTAATAACAAAATTGGTGCATTACTAAATAATTTCTTAATTGTTACCAAAGCGCTTTCGCAATCTTTGTCCCAACGTACCTTATTAGGACTACCTTTGGTCAACAGTGCGGACAAAGGTGTAGATAGTTGTGCGAAATGCGGGATGAACTTATGGTAATAGTTTATCAAGCCTAAAAGGCTTCTAACTTGTTTCTTAGTTGAAGGGGTAGAAATCTCTAGAATTCTTTTGACTGTATTGTCGTCAGGATACAGTTTGTGGTTACCTATGCGGTGACCAAGAAAAGAAATTTCCTGACAACCAATTTGGACCTTTGAAGGTCGCACAGTCAAACCATGCATACGTAACGTATGTAGAAGGGAAGTTAAACCATCAATATGGTCTTCCCACGAGTCATGAAATAGGCAGATGTCATTGATGTACGTGATGACATCTTTACGATCGCCAAGAAGGCGGCGCATCATGCGCACAAACGTCGCTTGCGCATTCACTAACCCAAAACACATATAATTCCATTGGTAGAGACCAAAAGGAGTTGTGAAAGCTGTGTAAGGTTTGGCATTTTCGGCAAAAGGAATTTGCCAGTAGCCTTTAGAGAGATCTAGTTTGCTAAAGAAGGTAGCATTAGATAATTCTGATAAAAGATCATCTAAAAGTGGCATAGTCTCACCGTCTGTGATTGTAATTTTGTTCAATCGCCTAAAATCAATACAAATACGTAAAGAATCATCCTTCTTTTTAACTATCACCATTGGGAATGCATATGGTGATTCCGAAGGAGATATCACACCTAAACGTATCATCTCTTTTAACTCTTTCTCCACCCTATCTTTGTGGTGTAAAGAAATAGGATAGGGTCTAAGTTTGATAGGTTTATAATCAGTAAGAGTAATATCATGGGATATAAGCGATGTCTGACCTGGAAGGTCGGCGAGAACATCATTGAAAGAAATAAGAATATCCCGAACTTGATCTTGTTGTGACGAAGATAGTGAAGAAGAAATAGTCACGTCTTTCCAAGACTCCGATGATTGCAAAGAAGGTAGTTGGAATTGTAAAGGGATAGACGAAGTAGTATCTTCTTCATGAACAACTGCAAAAGAAGCAGTATGATGTGAAGAATCATCAATAGAGTTAATAACAGGAATTAATTCCTGTGGTCTTTCAACTGCTAATTTTAGCATGTTGACATGGAAGGTTTTGATTTTACCTCTAACGTTTACCGAGTTGTCAACATCTGTGACTTGTTTGATAATATCAAATGGACCTTGCCATGATATCAGTAATTTGTTATCGTTATGAGGTAGCAACAACCAAACTTTTTCCCCTGGTTTGAATGATCTTAATATTCTCTTTTGATTATGTAATAATCTTGATCGTTGAGTGGCTGATTTTATACTCTGGGATGCATACGTGCACGCATCGATGATTCGTTGTCGGAGATCAATCACTAACTCGTAGCTGTTTCGAGTGGCTGTATCAATTGACGCTCCAATCAACAAATCTGAGTATCATCATTGGTCCGCGAGGATTCGAACCATAAACCAATTCGAACGGAGACCATCCCGTGCTCTCGTGAGGCACTTCACGAAAAGCGAAGAGGGCCGCCGGCAGAAGCCGATCCCATTCACGAGGGCATTCTTCAGTTATCTTAGATAACATCTGTTTTAGAGTGCTATTGTAGCGCTCGCACACACCGTTTGATTGAGGCCTATACGCACTACAAAACGAGTGGTGAACAGATAGCATGGATTCTAAATCCCTCATAATGTTGGAAGTAAATTGTGATCCTTGATCTGACAATATATCCTCCGGAAAACCGATTCGACAAAATATCGAAAATAATGCATCAGACACGGATGCAGTTGTGATGGTTTTCAATGGTATGGCTTCTGGCCAACGCGTGCAAAGATCTACGCAAGTTAAAATATAACGAAATCCATTATTTGAAACAATTGATAACGGACCCACTATATCTACTGCAATCTTTTTGAAAGGTCTCTCAGGCACGTCTGTAATCTGTAAGGGTGCCGTATGAACCTGCCCTTACGTGCTATACCTTGGCATGTTGTACATGATTTGCAGTATAACTTTGTATCTTTATTAACCCCAGGCCAATAAAATTGTGACGTAACACGAAACAATGTTCTTTTGATCCCCATATGCCCTGCCATAGGGGAGTCATGACCTGTTTGTAGGACCAATGGTCTGTATTCTTTAGGTACTATCACTTGATGTATAATTGTTTTGCCATCATCATAATATCTAGTGAGTATTGATTTCTTTATCTTGAACCATTGTTTAGCCCCTCTTGTGTATTTAATAGTTTTTTGTTCTGCTCGGCTAAACAATCCTTGTAAAGTTGGGTCACTCTTCTGTTTTTCTGCAAAAACAGAAGGTGAAACAGTGCCAACTTGAGACATAATTGTATCCATTATAGGAGGAGGTGGTGTAGCCATGTCCGTAGCTAACTGTTGTGCTCTCGTGACACCAGCATTTGCCACCTGTGGGTGAGATTCAACCCACATTGCAATCTCCTCGGGAGTGCAATCTTTAACTCCTGGTATGTTTCCTATTATAATTTCAGTTATGGGTGCTCTCAAGCCGCAGGCATAGACAGTGCCTGTGTAAAAAGGAGTATCAATATATACTCGTGCCACAGGGAAAGTTTCTATATTCCCACCAAATGTGACACACTTAACTGATTTGCCTGTAAAAGCAGAGGGCTCGATAAGCGAGTGCTTAATGCCTATCGTTGAAGACCCCGTGTCACGCAGAACTCTCACTACCTTACCATCCAATATTCCGGGATGAAATGTAAGATAACCGACATTTACACATGCCGACATTGTTGGCATACAATGACCACAATCAAGTGTAATTGTAGACTTTAATCTGTTTTTCGACTGACACTCATAACATGTATCATTCATTACCATACATGCGTTCGCATGATCATTATCATCATTACCTTTTTCCTTTTTAACACTGCAACTATTTGCATGTCTCTGTTTATTTTTGTCTCTCGACGGAGATCTGGCATTACCTTTGTTATTATTGACTGACTTTTTATTGCTATAATAAAAATCAGTAGAGTCATCTTTCCTGGCATCTCTACCATAAGATGATCTCTGTTTATAGTATCCTTTTTGATGTGAACCATCATAATCCCTGCCTCTGTGATACCCACGATCATGAGGTGAATATCCTCTATAACCTCGTCGATATGAATTCGAAGGAGAGCGATGACGACGGAAGTTATAAAAACCTCTGTCGGATTGATAATAATCTGAACGACAACGTCCATCAAAGCTCTTCGATCGAGGTCTGTGATCATGTTGTGCAGCGCACACAGGCATAGGATCTCGAATAGTCGATCTATGAAGATCTTTATTCTGATGTGCGGTTTGATACTGTCTTCCGAGTTTTTCATACTCATCGATAGAATTAGGATGTCTTTCCTGTAAAAATGCTTCTAATTCAGTGCTGCATGCGGATAAAACTTTATCTCGCAGCATGAGATCTATAACACCTTCATATGTTTTATTTATACCAGATAGATCAATCCATCTGCTAAGGAAATGTTTAATAGATGCAATGAATTCACCAAAATCTGCATCCTTGCTTGGTTTAGCAGCATGAAAGCGATCTCTGAATCCAGACTCAGTTAACTGGAAACGTCTTAGTAATACCTCTTTTACGACATCGAAATCGCTTCTGCTCTTTTCATCAAGACTCATGAAACATTTAAGTGAGTCACCAGTCAAAAAATCAAGTAAAAGACTGCTCCATCTTTCCTTGGGTATGTTCAGAGCTGTGACCTTGATGATGAATCTAGATATGAAAGAGTCAACACAATCGCGAGTCTGGTCAAAATGTGGCATTTTTAACTTAGGATAAAAAATATTTGTAGCAGCTGCAGTCTTAGTCTGTTCAGACTGCACTTTAGCTAATTCTAAAGCTTTTTCTTTTTCTGCATGAAGTTTTAATGTTTCCATTTCCATGGCATTTTTATGGGCTTGATCAAGTTGCATAAGTTCCATTCTCCTTAATTCCATTTCTTTATCTCGTTGTGCCATTCTTTCCTTCTCAAATTCTCTGTCTTTTTCTTGTTGAGCTAATTCTTTTTCGTTGAGCCATTTTTCTTGTTGAGCTCTGTCTTTTTCTTGTTGAGCTAATTCTTTTTCTTTTATTTCCCTCTCTTGGGTTAATTCAAACCTCCTAAGCTCATCAGCTCGTTTATTCATTTCACGCTGTTCCATTCTTTCCAGACGTAATAAATATTCATCATATTTCGTATCTGCAAAACTTTGTAGTTCTGCTCCTGATTTTCCATAACTTTTTCCAATATCAATGAATTCCTGTAGTGTAGACATGATAATAGGTTTCTGAGTACCTTCAATAGTCTATAATATACACCAGGATTATAGAACTCACTATAGTATGTACATGAATATATTAATCAATAACAAACAAGTTCGGAGAACATGTGACAAAGACAGTGAAAACAATCAAATGATTTACAATGAAATGATTTTTCAATTATACGACAACACTTTACACTTATAAAGTAAATAAAGGAGAGTTATACTCAGTAAGCAGTAAAAGAAAGAAAAGAATTTACATCACAAAAATATAACAAGACAAGTCGTCATAAACGAACGTGTAGACAAAGAAGTTTTAGATCACACACGACAACAATTGTCAACAGTACTGAAAGTAGGTTATGTAAATAAAGAGGACGTAACTCACTTGACGCAACTGCTAAGTACACAAAATATGGTTATAATGCTAACTGAAGAAACATTTATTTCCTGACTCAAAAGAAAAAATATAATCAGTCAGATCCTCAGTCAGCAAAATAAGCATGTAAATCTAATAGAAGTTAACATTCACTGAAGTTTTCCTGGGAAAATTCCAGTCAATATTAAACACGACGAATATACGAATATACGAAAAACATGAATGGGGAAACACAGATGATAGTAAAAAGTAAGTAACGTGATGATGAACTGTAGACCAAAGCTAATGCAAGGACAATATGATAATGTTCAAGCGCCCTAGTAAAATCAAGAACTTATCTGTTTAGTTGTCCCTCTGAGAAATACATGAATGCATGTAATTCTAATCCAAGTGTCTTCAACAGCTGAGGTCCATTGATGGTAGACCTTGACCTTCGCAGCAGGGTAACCGTTTGAAAGTATTGCTTCGGTCTTCGAACGTAGTTTCTTCAATCGATCTGCGTCGCAGCCTCAGATGAATTTGATGAAGAGATACATTCTCCAATGGTTCAGGTTCTAGAGTGGAAGATTACCGTTCTATCTGCGTGAATCAGTCTCTTTGGTGGAAGAAAATTCGGATTCTCTCAGGCAATGTTGTCTGCTAACGTTGACGGCATCGATGTAGTGACGTCACTTTCTGTCCTGCGCATTTCAGTTGCCGGTTAGGATTGAATGAATGATTTTTCATTTAAAACGTTCATCATCAGTTTAACTTTCTTCGATACTTGAAGGGGGGGAATCCAGTATTCACGAAATCCAGACACTTTCTGACACCAGTATGTTACGGGCTCTTCCGGGACCCAAGTATATTCTGGGTGCTTCGATGACTTCTAGTATTTGTGGATGACCAAGTTATTATATGCGTATTCAGTTTATAGAGTCAAAGTCCCTCGGGTTCTTATCACTTTTGTAGGATTCCGTAATACTGTCCGTTGGTATCGATAATGTCTGCTTTAACCCTTGTGATACATTCTGTGCTGAACATGTTTCATATTAAATATTCGACCCTTGACTGACCTGTATTAATCTCTTGTCTTATTGATTATATTGGCAGTGTGAGATGCAGCGTGTTAAGACATTAATCATCACTGGTCATGATCAGTTGAAGATAAATAGCATTTAACTCAACTCCGAATACGACAGTTGATAAGACTGTGATTTTGACGACTCAAAATATTTAATTAGTAATTTCATACCATGAGCAGACACCAACTACATGGGAACAAAAGTCACATCACATTCATGTACGATCTGTAAGAGTTCTCATTAGTTCATAAGCACATGTTCACAATCTCTATCTAGAGTTCTGGTTAGAGGTCAGTTCCTTTTAACGGCCAATGTCCTTTGGCATAAATTCAGAGGCTAACTAGACTTAACTATCCTGCTAATTCTGCAATACACTTATTATGCTAGGCTTACGTCTACCGCTAGTCGTTTAATATCCGTTACACTAGGCTTACGCTTGCCGCTAGCCGTACAATATCCATCTATACTAGTCTTGCACTATTGCTAGTAACATAATGTTCCTTTGGCATACCACGCCAGGCTAATCTGCCATAATTATGCAAACTGCGTTATTCATACAACGACTTACGTTTGGTTCAAGAAATACACTGCTCAAATGGCTTCCCAGCCACACAATTACAAAGTGGATATACCACACAGTATAAGTGGCAATGGCCACACTTCCGAAACACACTGCCGTACGGGTCAAAACCCACAAGTCGAATGACGTTATAAAGACATCCGCGTCATGCATAGTGATATGCATACTACGTCGTTAATATATATTCAATTGCGATGTTCCACGGTGCAGCAATCCGAGTTGGCCAAACTCAAATGCTTGCACACATGCAACAATCATCGACATCGGTCGATGAGATATATCTCTATTCGTTTGAGGTGTTCCATGATACAGTCATTCGGATCGTGCACAAATCCAAATGTCTGTAAGCATGAAACAATCATCGACATCAGTCGCGGAGATATAATCATTTGAGGAATGCGCCATGCTGCAGACATGAAGCAATCCTCAACAATCATCTAAGTGACATTGAATCCCCTGTTTTCAGTCTCGCTGTTTATACCTCGAACTAAGTATTCTGTATTTCGTCATTGTGCCAGAATATGTGTTTATTTCGTATAGATTAAACTAACAGATGCTATACTGTAAAGATTTTATTGGCACTAAATATTAGTTGGAAAAATAATAAATTAACTATGTCCTCAAAGCGGGCAACACATAGTTGTACGACTAACAGTGCGGAAAAACGTGCCAAGAGGTAAAACCACTGGACCAAAAACTGAATGTGATAAAGCACTATGAAATTGGTCAGTCAACTGTCCTGATGAGGAGTGAATTTGAAACAATTCATTGCTGCATTGCCTGCTTCTTATTCAGATGAATCACCGCCCAACTCTATTGATATTGAATAATTCGACAATGTTGTTATCTGTACATGTACTTAATATGAATTGATAATATTAATTTCAACGATATATTATTTCATGTATTTTTTTCTTATCATTATGAACGACCCTGGTGGAACGCATCCTCCTTTTTTTACATGTATGTAAACGAGAAAATCTTGTTCCGTTTAGGCGATTTTTTTTTTTACACGAGGGTCTCGTAAACGCATAAATGAATTAAACAAAGAACTACCTATATATATATATATATATATATATATATATATATATATATATATATATATATATATATATATATATATATATATATATATATAAATATATATATATATATATATATATATATATATATATATATTTATATATATATATATATATATATATATATATATACCGTATATATATATATATATATATATATATATATATATATATATATATATATATATATATATATATATATATATATATATATATATATATATATATTATACCGTATATATATATATATATATATATATATATATATATATATATATATATATATATATATATATATATATATATATATATATATATATATATATATATATATATATATATATATATATATATATATATATATATATATATATATGGGTCATCACAAGGACTCAAAGAATACGTTTTGTAATATAATATAGCTTGGACTGGTATGTAACACAATTGTTTCGTCTTTGGTGTGGAAAAAAAACCAGAAAACAAAACACCTAGTGATGTTGGAGAAACTGTCAAACGGGGTGTGAAAATGTCAGTTGAAATAAATTATGAGAATAAAATTATGTTTTATAATAAAACAGTTAATCTGGAACTAAAGTGTCTCATAAATTAACCTACAGTCATGAGGAAATTTAACCACAGAAGTTTCAAATTTAAAACACATGCTAAGTGGGCTGCTTCGATATTTTCTCTTTATAATGTTGATGTATGTGTTTAATCACTCTTGTGGTATCGAATAGGACAATTGGGAACAGGACTGACATCACTATAATTACACCCATGGATCCAATTCCTCTACTCAATGGTCTGTTATCTGGTGCACTGGTTTTCTTTCTGATATTCGCTGATAATTTCTGTGGACAGAAACACAATGTGCAAACAGTTTATCTATCTATCTATCTATCTATCTATCTATCTATCTATCTATCTATCTATCTATCTATCTATCTATCTATCTATCTATCTATCTATCTATCTATCTATCTATCTATCTATCTATCTATCTATCTATCTATGTGTCTGTCTATCTATCTATCCATCTATCTACCTGCCTGTCTGTCTGTATATCTGTCAGTCTTATTGCCTGTCTGATATGTATTTTCATGTCCGTTCATCCACCAGCCGAATTATGTGGTTGTCTTTGCCATACATTGCACGTACTTAATGTCTGCCTGTGTGGTCGTCTAGCTAATCAGACAACAGAAGGAACACTCTAGCTGAGTGCTTCTTAAACTATTTCAGTGTCATTCCCTCTCGAGTCTGTATCACCAAATTGTATTCACTCTCGAGTCTTTATCACAAAATTTCATTCACTCTCGAGTCTGTATCACCAAATTGTATTCACTCTCGAGTCTTTATCATCAAATTTCATTCACTCGTGACTAAATTTCCTTTTGTTTTGGTAAATTTCGTGTTTCTCTCCCTTGTGTATAATTTTATATACAATTTATTATGTCTTCTTCATCAAGTACAATGCCTAGTGGCGTAGGAGATCATGTCTCTCTACACCTTCCTGTCTCCAGTATAAATTTATCAATTCTGTTGCTGACCTTCATCAATACCACAATGTCAAACTGTCCAGTATTTGCTCTCTTTGTTTTCCTCTATCTATTTTTCCTTCAATCTTACCTGTTATTACGATATATTCCAGCGTTCCTCTTCTCATAACATGCCTAAAAAAGTGGATTGCTTCTTTCTAACTTGTGAAATATGTTTCCTTTGTGCATTGGCGCCTTTCAGGACATCTGCATTACTCTTTTTGGCTGTCCATGGCATTTTTAACATTCTTCTGTAAAACCACATTTCAATGGCCTCTAGTGCTTTCCCTACTTGTTTACTAACTGCCCATGACTCACACCCATACGTCAAGATTGGTTCTATTTAACACTGAAGAACTCTCTTTCTTACTTTCAGTGACAAAGAAACGTTGCATAAACTACTCTTCATTTTATGGAATGCTGTTTTTACCTGAGCTATTCTGCTTTTCACTTCTGAGATGCATCTTCCATCCGTTATTATTACTGTGCCCAGGTATTTGAATCTATTGATCTTTTTTTAAAACTGTTCCATTTACTTTGATAGCACATCATGGGGAAGCCATTTTCTTTGAGACGACGATTACTTCTGTCTTTTTTATATTAATGTTGAGGCCTTTATTTTTCCTTTCTGTCACTATTGAGTCAACCATTTCCTGCAGTTCCTTTTCATTGTTTGCTATAAAGACTGTATCATCAGTGTATCTCAAGTCGTTTATATTATGTCCGCCAAATGATATTCCTTGCAAGTCTTCTAAGGATCTCATTATATGTTTACAGTACATATTCGGTGACAACACACTTTGTCACATGAGCACAAAACGTAAATTAACTCATTTCTTAAGTGTTTATTTTATTCAAGGTTTTGAACATACTAAAAATATTTAAAGAAATAAAGATTGACAACAAAAATTAACACAGAAAGATTATTAGAATTTTTCTAATTTACATAGAAATTAACACAGAAAGATTATTAGAATTTTTCTAATTTACATAATGTAAATTTAGTAAACAACAGTAAACAACTTAGAATTAGATTCTTAGAAATAATATTTTCTTATTGTGTTTGTTTACCCCTTAAAAATGACAAGAAGTATACTTCTACACTGGCCATGTCTGCAACAGTGGTGATGTAACCAGGGTTACAAAATCAAACTCACAAAATACTGAAGTCGTTAGAATAGAAAATTCAGTATATTATTACAAGAAAGTGGCACAATATAACTTTAGTTTGTCTAAAAACAGGGCTTAAATCTCCATAATATAGCTAGAATTCATGTTGCTTGATGTCAATAAGTGCTGGTAGAATGAAGTGCAGTAAATAAATATAGAATTCTAGTTCGAGGAGAAAATTAATTTAATTAGCAGTAGGAAAAAAAGTTACAGTTCAACAGTTTCCGGCGGCAATACTCCAGTGTTGCCATTTAAATATTTACGATCCCACTAGCTCGTCTGGTCTCCCTTAAAAGGTTATTACAGTAAACTCTGGCAATACCGTTCAAATTTAAAATGAGAACACTATAGGTAGAGAGAAAAAATATCAAATTTCCAGCTACACTGCCACTAAAAAGCAATTTGAGGTTACGAACCACTTTAATGGCAATGCCTTTTTTTAAGTATAGAAAAAATACAAATATCTGTGTAAATTAAGTAATGCATCCTTCATGTTTCATTCACCCCTCTAGTTTCATTCACCCACAAAATAATTTCATTCACCCTTGGGTGAAACATTCACCCCTCTAGTTTCATTCACCCCCAAAATAATTTCATTCACCCTTGGGTGAAACATTCACCCCTCTAGTTTCATTCACCCCCTTGGGTGAAACATTCACCACTTTAAGAAGCACTTCTCTAGCTAAGGGAGTTACCTACCAAATGATCGATCCAAAGTTCTCTCTGGATGTTTCCTAAAACTGTCTGTAACCATTTGGTTTTGTTAGCGGGGGATATCCTAATATCTGCACAGCTGCAGAAACTGCCTCTGCTGACAGTGGTGAAATCTGTGGAAGTTAACACATGATTGACACGGACACTATAAGTATGTTGTTGATTCATATTTCATTAAGCACTACATTTCAAGTAAATCAATTGTTAACTGAAAACAGAACAATGATAATCACAAAGACAACAACAAAAAACCAGAACAAGTGTCTCATAGAAAAGCGGCAGAGGGAGGAAAATGTACTTGTCTAATGATTTAGAAAGTTGTATCACTGTTACACATCGAAACTGGCTTAAGTGTGCAGCAGTCCTATTGTTGCTTTGTCTCTTCAGAAACCGGAAATTACATGGGGCTCTCCTGCATTGGGCCATGACATAAGTTCAAACGAGAAGAGCAAATTACATTTCATCTATTCGAGACAGATATTAACGTCCACATAAAATAAAGTAAGAATCGTCGCTTTAACGGTATAACCTCCATTACTGTATGGTTGTGGAATATGGTCACTGGAAAATAGTAAACATTTACATAAAGAATGCAGGATATCTCAGTGAAAACATAAACAACGGGATTGTTTGTTGGAAATAAATGAGAAATAAGGAAAAGATGGACACTATTATACATTAAAAGAACACTATTATATATATATATATCGGTTGATGTAACAATGCACTCAACCTTATAAAAGAGAGACAGATTGAAAGCAAATGAGCACGAAGGTGAGAAGGAAACATCTGCTGAACGGCAAGAACAAGTCTGTAGAAGTATGCCATCAAGGCATCAGACAGAATATTTCGGCAGGCGATGATATTAAAAAAAAGCTTGTCAGTGGCTACAGGAAAATTCTCAAGTAACTTCAGAGCAGAGGCATAGGCCTTGAAAACTGCAGCAGAGGATATAATGGCCAAGGAAAGCACAGAAAGATAAATTGCTGTCTTCACAGATGCACTGTCAGTAATTGCAACGTTGAAAAGCCAAAATAATGCAGACTTGAATGACCTAAGAATAGTCCTCCACAAACTGTATGAACGATGCAAAACAGTTGTGACGCAATGGATCCCATCTCATCGTAATATCTCCGGCAATGAAGAGGCTGACAGGATGACAATGGAAGAGGAAAGCTACCTCAGCCTGATACGAGCATAGCTTTCGAAGAGGCAGAGAGTTTTATCAGAATCAGATACAAGAGAAAATGTGATGTAGAGAATCCAGACCACACACACAATGATGCATATTACCAGCTAAGCAGAAGAAAAGAAGTGGTAATCTTCATACTCTGCACGGGCCACAACATATTGGTATACCATATACACAACAAACTAACGATAGGAACTATTGATGAGTGTAACTGTGGCAGACATTAATAACTGCTGAACATTTATTTCAACGGTGCCCAACATATTAGTAACAGACACAGCATATGACCGTCACCAGGACCATTTCTGGAAAAAGTCTATGGAGATACACATAGCCTCAAGCTGACCACTGCATTCTTTGAAAATATTTAAGTACACATCTGATAGTGGACGAAGAAGAAGATATCAATTATGACCACACCGGATAACGAGATGACATAATGTTGTTATCTGGTCTACAAATAAACAGTTTCGTTAATAAGACAACTATGCTCTCACAATATTTTAATTTCCTTTTCATTTTACATGTAAACATTTCTTTACCAGTGTATGTATAGAATATCTGTAAAATAGTTGGTCTTTTGCTTTCACACTATTTTTATATTTGTAAACATTTTGTTTCTGCAGTATCTGTATGGATGGCATAAAATTGTTGCTAGTTAAACAGAAAGTGAAATAAATTATTCTAAAATAGTAAAATGAATACCTGTGATTGTGTTTGTTGCCGTGGTCATGAAAGCATTTACTGTTGTGGTCATAAGCGCAGTGGTAACATTAGTGGCGGATGTAGTCAGTGACTTCGGGGACGTTACTGAATACAGTGCAGACATTATCAGTACAATATTTATTTTTAAAACAATGAATACACTGTGATATCGCTCAGCTCACACACACACATTCAGAAACATTCAGTGGGAGATGAAACGGTGGGCGAAAGCGAGGTGGGCTGATGCTTACATGATATTTACTATAGCTACTTTTTAATCTATATCTCAGTTTCCGGTACTAGTTACCAGTTATCAACGTTGGACACCATCTACAACAGACGGGTCTAGAGGATACTTGAAGAGGCCACCATTTTGAAAGTTACTTCTGCACAGCAGTGAACGAGCTACCACGCCACTCGACTCTTGACTTAGGAACGAACAGTCAAAACTTTACTGGGAACTAGCAATGACTGAACCAGAATTCAATGACATATCACTGTCACCACCTAGCCAGCTAAGCAGAAAGTAAATAAATAAATAAGTAGAAAGTATTGGCACAGCCTATGGACTTTATTTTTGTTTTTTTGTTTTTTGTAAACTCCACCGTACCATAACATCTTCATATGAAGATACACAATAAATTAACGGTTTTTAGCGACAAATCAATTTTATTCATGCCAACCCTGTTGTCACGGAATGTATTGTATGTCTTTGCGCACCTGAGCTGTACAGTGAGTGTAGTAAAATCTGCGAGAATAATCGCTCATTTCAGTAAGATTTTAGTCATAAAATGATAATAAATAAACCCGCCCTATTGTGTCTGACGGTGATACTCTCACACGCCAGCATAGCACTGAATTTTGTGCCGTGGACAGGCTTAGAACCGACCCCGCCGTTTAAACCTACTCGCTTTCCTTGTGACGTACATTTTTAACATTTTGCCCGATCTGATAGAGACTGCGGCAAGACTTACAATTAACGATTTTGCGGAAGTGTGCCGCCAAACTACTGTCTGAATTAACGTAATATTTTGACTTTAACGCTGGTAATAAGTAGTAATCCTTACATTTCTTGATAGTGTAACACGAGGCAATACAAATATTTAACGCCTATTCAAATACCCGCCGCTCAAAACCCCGCTTCGCTTGACACATTATGCCATGCATTTATACACGCTGCGGCAAAGCCAACAGAGGCAATCACGCATACAATTTTATTTCCCCCTCGCGGTAGTATTACTGACGTCACTAAAACAAGTAGTTATTTGAAAATACATGCTAGCGAGAGATGAGAAAGGGGGGAAAGATGGCCGTCTTGTGTAAAATTTTTATTTGACGATTGCCGGTGACAAAATTGAAAATCTAAACCATAATGAAACTGACCATAAAAATTAAATGATAGTATAGCTTAGAGTCCACTGAGCAAGAATATGTTTTAAATAATATGGTAGTCCCAGTATTAGCTAAGTTATTGAGAAAATACTAAATGTCTACGGACGCGCGACCAGACAGACTGTTGTTCCTGCTTGTTTGTTTTTTATAACGTTAGTGGGGACGGCAGCTTAGAAAAGAGGCATTGAGGTAATTCAAATTCGCTTGGGTAACAAGAGTATAGGAGGGAAAGGGGAGCGGCAGGAAAATGTAATCCAAAACGAAACATCTTTTTGTATTAGCATAACTAAAGCAGGCTGGCCAATTGACTACCAGACACAGAGTTTGTTTGGAATTATTTTTGTTTTTCAAAAAAAAACTACATTTGAATTCTGGTAGTCGCAAGCTTTCGATTGGCCAGTGCTAATAAATATTAGCAAAAGGCTTTCACTATTCATTGCCAGTTGAACAAAACTTTTCATTCAAATACGCTGAGATCAGCTGTGTTAATTGTAAAATTAAATAAAGAAGTATTCACAGTCTGGACAGTGCAGAAGAAACTGAGGCCACTTCTTTGCAAGTCAGCGTCATTTGTTTTTATTTCTTGAAATTTGTGAGGTTTTATTTCCTGTTGCCAGCCGGTAACAGGAAACCTGCTGGGTGAGAATAAAGCCATCAAGTCTTCGACCATTTGTTTATGCTGTCAAAAGATAACGGAAGGATCTTGGGCATTTTGAGAGATCGAGATTTTCTGCAACTTCATACTGTATTATCATTCTACAAGGAATCCCAGGTGATGTGTTAAGCATCTGGGTATTTCTGACACTTTCGTTTAATAAACACTGGTATTTCAAATCATACTCAGGAAGTTTATGGGGTATGATGAAGCTACAGCCCCTCATACACAGTGACTCTCCCTCTTAGATGAATAAAGTGTAAGCTGTGAACATTCCAACAGGAAAGATATATATATCGACTTTATAGTTAGTGGACAAAGAGTCCAGGTATTTTAGTTGATCTTTTCTATAAACTATTTTGTCCTCATTTTCAAAGACCTGTCCAAAAGATATGGCTGGACAGGCAGATTAAATTGTACAGAAAAAACATTCATTTTAAAGAAAAACTTAACCACTGGTTTTATTCACTTCCTCATAGAAAATTAAAGTGTTTTTGTGTTGTGTACCATCATTTCATTTCTCCCCTAGACACTAGGTACATCATACACCAAACACTAGAGCCAAAATAGTGACCGTGTGAGATCTAGGGAGGTAGCGTTAGGTTCCCTGCACATAATTCATCATCATCATTTATAGAGTCAGGGGCCTACATGTGCTTGACCTCACACGGTTAATACAGACACGGATTTCATTCTTTTTAGGATACCATCATAACCTCCCCAGCAAATCAAACTTTGCTACAGTGAGTACGCATCAGATATCGAATGTTAGGTGACCTGAATATGGATGATCATGCGTCTGGATGCCGTGCAAATTTGTGCAAAAAGATATTAGCGAACACTATCATTTTTTTCCAAACACCTTAGTAAGACCTTCATTAAGAACTATTATCATTTCCCGCGTTCTTCTATAAGATAGTTTTACTGAAATCCCCTCACTGTCTAATCGTTAACAAGTGCATCTTTTTGCGTCTGATGCGTGATAAGAATATTTTTAACGATGATCATTTGCTTCCTCGCTGTTCAAGTATTTTAATGTTTTAGATACTGTAGTATCTATATATGGTATCTATATACACAATCTATATTCGTTATCTATATTCGCTATCTATATATGCTATCTATATTTGCCATCTATATTCGCTATCTATATTTGCTATCTATATTCGCTATCTATATTCTCTATCTATATTCGCTATCTATATTCGCAATCTATATACGCTATCTATATTCGCTATCTATATTTGCTATCTATATTCGGTATCTATAAACGCTATCTATATTCGTTATCTATATATGCCAATGAACCATTCCGTTGAAACCTTGAGTAACCAGAAAGTCATAAAATAACAGACTAACTTAAACAAGACTGTTTGAATGTCGAATGTTTAGTAAGGTTAATTTTGACGGAAGTTTGCGAGAAAATATTTATGCTGAATACGATGGCTGCATCAATAAAGGAGTACATGTAAAAAGGTGAAAGAAACGTCAACAATTATACATAACGTAGGAAGAGGGCCGGACATGTTGTTTGCATGCCCAAAAAACGCCTCCCAAAGCAGTTGATGTACAGCGAACTCTCCATGGGTAAGCGAACAGTAGGAGGACAAAAGAAACGCTTCAAAGACACAATGAAAGCATCATTGAGCAGCATCAAAATTGATGTCTCCTCCTGGGAGGCTATCACGCAGGATCGCTCTGCTTGGCGGACAAATATTACTCAAGGCGCTCGCATTGCAGAACAGAATTTAGCTGATAAGGCAGAAGGCAAACGTGCTGCAAGAAAGATCAGAATGCACAGCAACACTACTATCGACTCTAACCATGTGTGCTCCGTATGTGGCAGGGCCTGTAGGGCCAAAATAGGACTAATTAGCCACATGAAATTACGGCACAGATGTGTCACAACTCTTAAGTCTGAAGCTGTCGCTATCTTCGCTTGCGATGGGCAACTATTATTATTATTAGGATGAGATATCAACATAAAAATAACGTTTAGACCTACTTGTGGTTTGATAATGATCTGTAGTCATCAATACCATGGAATCTCGTGCTGTTGTCCCCATCGAAGCTGTCGTTACGTTCGTGGCTGCTGTCATCGCTGGCGCCTGAGACGCATCTAAAAACATTCACATTCACATTACAAGGATTATTTTCATGCGCAGACTATCCATAGCTAGAATATCGAGGTGTTGAATAAAGGGTGATTATAAATTATGTCTTCTTTCTTTGATCCTTGCCCGCTGACTGACAAAGCATTCAGTGACCATCACGCCAGGTTGCGTCTTGTGGGACAACAACAAACGTTCTCCACATTGCTCGGTCGACAGTCATCATTCGTGTGGTGCTCCAGCTCTCGTTCATACTCAGCATCTCTGACTTCATAGTTCTCCGCCAGGTGGCTTTTGGCCGTCCTTGCTTTCGCTTTCCTCCTGAAGTTCACAGCATGTCGATTCTGATGATGCGTCTTCCCGCTTTTGATAGTGCACATGTTTTCTTGGTGGCTCAGAGTTAGCAGTTCTTGGTTAGTGATAGTTTTCGGCCAAAAAATTCAAAGAATTTTCCCTAGGAAGGTTGTGTGACAAGAAGACAATTTGGACACATCCTTATCTGTTACTCTCTAGCATTCTACACCGTACAGAAATGACGCAGCTTTTATCTGTATTTAATTTAGGGTTTGTACTGTACTGGGAGGATTTCCCGATGTTGTTTAGGTTGGTAAAGGCTATTCTGGCTTTATTCCTTCAGCTGTCGATGTCTTTGTATATTCCGCCATCTGGTGTTACTATGTGTTAAGGTTAAAATTAATATGTTATAATATGTTGCTACACGCAGGCATATATTCATTGATTTGAGGAGAAATAGCTGTCTGTAGTAAAGTCAGTTTTTGTGTACGATTTTTCACTTATATTGAACGCCGCATAACTTGCTACGACACCGGTCACTAATGACGTAACATCATGCGATTTTGATTCTAACGGTCAGCCGTCCTGGTCTTTCGTATTTTTCAGTCGTCCGGAGTAGACGTACTTTTTTCAAGCTCCCTAAGATTGTGGAGACTTGTATTCTGATGTTCAGTGGCATTGTTATTTCGGAGGCCGCCACTTACTTGATATTATGCAGAATGGTGCATTAACTTACCCAGACGTTATTACCATATCCAGGAATTTTTTTTTTTGGAATAATACACCTAAGATTTTGTCATGAATATTTATGCCGCATTGCTTGGGTCATCGTGGTCTACACGAACCTCTAGATACAACGGCCAGAATTAAGGAGAGGAGAGGATTTATTATATTTTATTGCCACTTATTATAAGATGCCTATGATTGAGCTTTATGGGCAGAAGACTGACTACGAAGAACTACATTGTTCATACATTCTTCCATGCCACATTTATTATTACTTGATGGAGCCAGTTTTATGAGAATAAACGTTTGCCATGTTTGCTATGGACCTGCCATTTGCCGGCTCATGTTGTAGCTATCAAATTTTGTCCTGAATGACTGCCCATTATCATTTGCGTCACGTAGCACGATGTACTCTACAAGATCGACTATCATATTTGTATTCGTCACCTCTAACACTATGTACTCTACAAGATCGACTATCATATTTGTATTCGTCACCTCTAACACTATGTACTCTACAAGATCGACTATCATATTTGTATTCGTCCCCTCTAACACTATGTACTCTACAAGATCGACTATCATATTTGTATTCGTCATCTCTAACACTATGCTTCCTAAGTATGTAAATGATTTTGTATTTTCTAGCTCTTGGTCCCTTATTTTTTCGGGGTGTAGGGTTTCTATATTTAGTGTCATGACTTCTGTCTTCTTGAGATTAATGTTTAATCCTACCTCTTGGCTATATTTATTCAGTCAGTCTGTTTTTTCTTTGATGTGTTGATGTGAGTGTGCGAATAATGCAATGTCATCTGCGCATTCGTGACCATTCAATGTCGAAAATGCTGTCTATCTTATTTCTCTAGGGGCATCCGCTATTTTCTGACGTATCATGCAGTCTATGACAGTTAAAAACATAGTGCTTGATAAGAGACATACATGCCGCCCTCCCATTTTTACCTTAAAAGTTAAGTTGCTCCGCTCAACACTGCATGTGAAATTACCGTGCAGGCTTTTGATGATGGAGACCGTGCACTAAGGGACCTCATAAGCCCTCATCATTTTCCATAGGTGATTACGGAATACGTTCATTCTCGTTTTATTTGTTTTTGTGGTCTTCTCTCCACTCCTCAAACATTAATCTACCATTCATTTCACGTGCTAAATTCTTTCCTTGTTCATTGTGTACACTTTCATTGTTCAACGTTTTCTTATCATTTCTTGTTCTAATTTGTTACTCCGTAATTTTACATGATTGCGTGATCTATTATGAAAACAACATTGATTTATGTTTGCGCAGTGCGAACTTGCCACATTAATTTTTTGCTTATTGCCAGCTCCAGACTGAGTAGACAATCTACAGTGAGTGACATTCCTATTGTAAACCCAGACTTTATGTCTGAAAAGATACTCAAATCATGTGGTTCACAGGTTCCAATATGAATGGACAGACGGTTTTGGGAGATATGTTGTCAGTTATCATAACTGACGTGACGGAAGATGTCAATGTGGTTAATTATTAAGACACGGAGAGTAAGATAACTAATGTGAAATTGTTTTGCCCAGACCTTGTTGTAACAAATAATTGCAAGAAAGTAATATCTTGGAAGATGTTATCAGTGATAGACCTGTAAAGTAGTGAGTTGTAAACATGATAAATACCCACGGAAGCAGCAAGACTTTATAAGGTAATGGAGTTTAAAAACAATGTCTTATGGTGCCATGCAGAGAATGTTCTACATGAGAAGGATGGGGAATAAGCCCCTACCAATGTCAAACGCCTGGATGATGGTTGTTTGACATGTAAATGCTAAGATAGACTGCTCCTGATTGGACCTGTACTGAGCGTGACAACCTGGGTTGGTGCAGAAAATGTTTGCTATAACCTAGCACCTTGTAAGGCTACTTTACTGACGTCCAATTTTGTCAAGGAGAGATCACAGACAGTCAAAATAAAAGCTCGGAACCAGGACACCCTATAGGACACGCCTAGGATTAGGAGTAGCTGCTAACATTTCAGAACGTAAAACTCCCATAATAATGCTAAAAGCCTAAGCCTTAGAACCTTCCTCAAGTGGAAAAAGTAGGATTCAGTACACTCTGTAACGACATTTATCTGAGGCCATTTTGTGCATCAAGACTGTGTATTACTTCACCTGATAGTGGGGAAATCGAAATATGTACATTTTATCATTTCATATTTTGCATTTTGACTAGTATAATTCGCTTGTGGATGTACAGTAGCATATGAGGCTTGCAACCAACAACAGAGATGGCCCATGATTTATAGACTAGGGATTGGATGATGTGGTGTCTGCCCATGCACACCACATGTTATATTTATAGAGTTTGAGTCAGTGCTGATAAATGTGGCACTATTTGGAATATTGAAAATGAGGCGCACCAAAGAATGACGTAGGAGATTCTTATGTGTATGGCCAAGGTGTTGAGGAAAACCTTGAGCTTTGTGGCAGCTGTTTTTGGCTGTGTTTTCTTTCAAGTTCCACTTGGAACCTATTACGAAGTGTTCACCTTTCTGAAAGGATATGGTTTGTACAAGAGAATGAATACTCTTGGAATAGAATTAATCTGTACTGATGAGGTTTTATAAATAAGGATTAATCGTGACGAACGCTTATGTATGCTACAAGGGATATAAGTTATTAAAGGATGTCGAGTTCGTTTTAAAAAGGAAGACTGTTTTAGTTCCTCATTGGTGAATGGGTCAGTTAAAGAACCTGCATGTATGTTGTGGAGTATGGAACAAAACTATAATCGTTGGGAGATTTCACCCTGGATGTAACGGGGTAACGAGCATTATTATGAACAACAGCAGGAGCAATCAAATATACATTAACATAATCAACATATACTTCAACTGTGGACAGGGGTAGCAATTTAACTGAAATAATAATAAACGAACACACAATATATTCAAACAGCGCCCCACCACAGATGATGATATCATGGTGTCCATGTGTATTATACAGGCACATTAGTAAATTTCATATATATTTATGTATATATGTATATTGAAATTGTTGTCTTCAGCTGTCTAAAAGCACTTCCATCCAACTCACTGGGTTTAAAACGTAAAAATCATGCAGGGTAAAATATTCTGAGGAAGGCGGAAGTGGGAGATGGAAGCAGATGTCTCCTGATGCTCATATTAGGAAACACAATACTTAGCAGATATATGTGTCTCCGTTCAGTCTGTGGTTCAAGTGACCAGCAGTGATGGAACCCAACAAAAACTTTGTGGTACAAGTTGCCAGAAGTCGATGCTAGACAACTCATCAGACACGTCTTGAAGACGCTTGACTTGACAGCCTAAGCATTTACCACGGCCTTGTGCAAGAAAACGTGCTGCTGCCACAATTTTTTACTATTGACAAAAAGTGCAGTCTAAAGCACCTGTGGGAACCAAGCAGACGCCAACCGACTCCACACTGGAAGTTAAGTAGCAAACAAGCGAAAACAATGAACATTTCACAGGTTTTCCACTGCAATATAAATTTTCCAAGGATGATAACTAATATCGCTTCATTATCATAAGCAACGTTATTTATTTTAAATCTTGGTAATTTCTAAGTGTTTATTAAATCTGTTTATCTGAAACTTTAAAGCTATAGTTGGACTAATCATAATAGTAATAATAATAGCCCCTTCAGTCTAGTCAAGACTATGGGAATGCGTGCCTGAGATGACAGCGATCAGCTGCTTATTTTCCTGGTGCTCCTTTCGACGTTTTCTCCTCGCTTCTGCTTGCTTGAGCTTCTTTTCGCCCAATCTCAGGTGGCGCCACAGATATCATCGCCACTTGGTGCGATCAGAAGCTTCATCCTTCCAGGTTGCTGGATTTATGTCCAGCGCCATCATGTCTCTCTAGCACACATCTTTGAATTTGAGCTGCGGTCGTCCAACTGTTCTGTTGCCATCTGCCAGTTGTCCGTAGAAGATGTCTCTCGGGATGCGACCATCTTCCATGCAGCGGATATGGCCAACCCAGCGTAATCTGCGCTGCCTAAGCAGTGTATACACGCACGTGACAACACGTGACAACACCTCGACATATGTCACTTTATCTTTCCACAAAATGCCGAGGTTGTGGCTTAGACACCGTAGATGGAAGGTTTGGACTAATCACTATTGAGTGAATTGTATGTCTGCACCCGAATGATTCACGTTATTTTAAATACATAAACATAAAGAGTTATTATATTAAGATTTTACTGAATCATTTCTGTTTGGGGCTTAGACAATACGAACACGTTTCTTTTCCTCAGAGAAGGGGCGGGAAGATAAAAATTCATGACAGCTTAGATGATTTCAGTTGTTATGCCTGATTTCTTAAAATCCTGAAGTAGAATCATCATTCTTCTATTTATATCTCTGCCAAGAGTAAATCTTGAGCAAAGTTTGATACCTTTGAATACCCTCATCATAATACTCTAAGTTTGGTCATTGTTTGACTAGCACTGCGGAGTAGTATAGACAATACCGTTACAAGGCTGTCTCTGTGTATGCTGTCAAATGCCTTTTCATAGTCAACACAATTTAAATACAGCTGCCTCTACCATACAGAACACTGCTCTACTATTTTCCTAAGGGGGAAATATAATCTGCACATTGTTTCTTTTGAAACCTGCTTGTTCTTTCCTCAGTTTATGGTCTAGCGCTCTTGAAATTCCTTTAATAATTATTCTGCTTAATATTTCGATGGAAACTGATAGGAGAGTAAATCCTCTCCAATTGTTGCAGTCAGTGAGGTCACCTTTCTTTGGCAATTTAACGATTATTCCTTTGTTCCACTCCACCGGTGTTGTCCCTGTTTGACAGATTTGTGCAAATAGAATTTTTAACAGTTCTGCCGCTAATACAGGATTTGTTAAAATAGCTCTGCATTTAGGTTGTCATGGCCTGGAGAATTGCGGTTCTTCAGTCCTTTGACAGACCCGCGGGACCCCTTGCCGCGTGCTCGATTTTGCCTTCCTAGAAAGGCAGGAGAAATTTTCAAACCCTTTACATTGGGGTGTTCCCACCTACTATGGTGTTTTATTTTCCCAACATCCTACTATGTGTGCATTCGGGTGATTTCTCTGGCTAGGAATTGTACGCCACTACCACCAAATACGTGGAGCGCCCATGCTCCACCGGCATCAACGTCATAAAGCTACACCTTATCGAAAGTTCTATCACCTTGTAGCCATCGTCAGCTCTATTTCATCCATGGTATTACGCGCCATCACTTAGAGACGGGCCGGCGTCAATAGTGGATTTAGTGCCTCCGTCGAATTTAAATCGTCAGGTGCATTCATAGCCAGCCTTTGAGATCCTTGATTTAAAGCACAACGGTACAGCTTTGGAATTTATATTAAACCTGGGAGATAATTTCATCCTTGGTGGGTGTATATTCCATGGATTGTCAGCGACTTAGAGGAAAGGGTTAACACATCTAAGCCGGCGACCTGTCGACACAGTAGCAACAGGCGAAATTTCACACGGGTGTGCCGACAAAGAAGGACTTTTTGGGAGGTGGAATCTGATAAAGTAACAGAGGGGTGAAAGCTTGAGAAATAGCTGATTATTCCTCGTTAAGTGGTGTATATGTGAGCAACCCTGAGCCCATATCAGTAAGGAATCAGCAACTGGAACAGACAGGCACCTTCACATACCTAGGATGCACAGTAACACTAGACGGCGGAGCAAGCAAAGACATTGATACGACATATTTAATTATTTAATTATGTTGGCCCACTTCAATTTGTTACCAGTTAAAGTTACGCGCTAACATATTGATGTGCCGTCAACATAAGATGCTTTGCACTTAAAGATATTTTATTGAACGCGATTTTATATAGTTGTCTATGGATAGTCATGACGAAGTATGTTGTTATGCTAACGCATGACAACGATCTTTCTATACTCTTCATAATTTGAGATCCGTCCAAGTCAGACGTGATCTTCAGCGCTCCCTATATTTAATAGTAATCGTGCAGATGATTTCAGTGTATATAGGCAATGGGGTTCTTAAAAAAATGTCCATAAATTATATTCCCTCTACTGGGAATCGAACCCGGTACCTTTAGCACTCGAGACTGATGCCATACTTCTTAGCCACTTCGACCCCCTACACGTAAAGTGATATAGTATTTCCATGACCAGTCACGAGTAGAAGAATTTGTATTCATATAACTGTATATGAAATTGTTAACCTCTGTAAAGATAGCAGGTGTTCCCTGCACCAACTAATGTTCTACTTGTAGATATGCTTTCATTTGCTTAAATAAGGTATAAAACTGCATCAAGTTTTATGCGAGTTTTATAGTCAAGAGGTTCTGTAGGAACAGTTAACAGACATTGTGAATGACTTAACAGATTGTACAGTGCAGCTTGAAAGGATGAAAGGCCTAGGGTGCACTACGATCATGCGACAGCTTGACTGTCATGTGTGAACACCCCACGAGAGGACGTAACAATATAAAGTATCCAAAATTAATAGCGAAATTGGAATTCGACATTCGTTCTGGTACTTGATCAAGTGAAGAACCACAAAGGAGGAAGGGCAATGTAATAACAGTTTGGTTCACTTGAGTGAGGTATGAAATCTCTAATATTGTTCATATTATTATATGAATAATTTTAATATGTTTATTTACAGCATATCACTTCAGTATGTTGTGTAAGATAACGTTCTAAATGTATTTTCAATTCCATGGCAAAAGTAATTAATGTTCTTTGATTTTATAAATCACCCGTGTGTTACCGGGGCCCGAAAGGGGAGCAAAGAATAGTAACACCGCACCCTACCACGCATGTCGTAAAAAGCGACTAAGGAGGGTATGGGCATGGGGCTGTTTACCCCATCCCGTAAAGACTTCGCACAGTGGGCTGATCACCTGCTTGCCAACCAATCTGATTACGGAAACAATGATAGATTGTTTGGTCTGTTTTTGTCCCACAAAGACGCCACTAGGCGTGGTGGAAACAGTGATAGATTGATCAATTTGTTGTTGCCCTAAGACGCCACTAGGCGTACTGGCCACATACTGCTTTGCCGGTTGGTGGCTAGGGATGGAAGAAGAGAAGAAGAAGATTTTATAAATGAGACTACTGAACTATTTCTACTGTGTGGTTTAACAATGAACTATCTTTGTCATGTTTTAATTCATTCATGCATATATATATATATATATATATATATATATATATATATATATATATATATATATATATATATATATATATATATATATATATATATATATATATATATATAATATATATAATATATATATATATATATATATCGTGGTGTGATTGTACTTTCAGTAATATGAATGTTTATGACATAAAAGTAGAAATATATAAAGACAGACAACTGCACCGGTGGAGTCTGTGTTGCTGACTAACCTTCTTTCTTCTAGGAGAACTTCCAGATTTGGCACCTGGAATGTTCGGACATTAAACGAACAAGGGAAAGTGGCGCAAGTAGCAGCAGAAATGAGGGAATACAAAATCGAGGTTCTGGGAATGTGTGAAACAAAGTGGAAGGGGGTAGACAGGAAGAAACTCATCACAGGTGAATTGGTGCTGTCCTCAGGACATGAAGACGAAACTTCACATCACAGTGAAGGGGTAGCTCTTATGTTATCTAAAGATATTGAGGAGTTGGCAAGAGAGGCAGAAGATGCTGCAGCCAAAGGAAATATGAGAGAACTGTATAGCAGCACAAAGAAGTTAACAGGGAAATACAAGCAAACAAGTTGTCTCATAAAAGACAAGAATGGGAAACTGCTCAGCAATATACAAGTGCAAATGAAGAGGTGGACAGAATATTTTGGGGACCTTCTCAATAGACCAGCTCCACAAAACCCGCTGGACATCCAGCCAGCAGAAGAAGAGCTACAAATTAACGGTGAAAGACCAACGAAGGAAGAAATAAAGAAAGCCATAAAGCTTCTAAGAGATGGAAAAGCGTCTGGACCTGATGGCATTCCAGCAGAGGCCATCAAAGCAGATATCGACACGGCTACAGAGATGTTATATAAATTACTTGGTAAAGTCTGGGAAAACGAAGAGATACCAGCAGAATGGAAGGAAGGATATCTGGTTAAGTTGCCTAAGAAGGGAAATTTACAAGAGTGCACAAATTATAGAGGAATAATGTTACTATCAGTGCCAGGAAAAGTATTAAACAGGACTATCCTTGAGAGATTAAAAGAGTCGATAGACAAGAAATTGAGAGATGAACAAGCAGGTTTTCGACAAAACAGATCATGTACAGACCAGATAGCCACTTTGAGAATAATAGTTGAACAAAGTCTGGAATGGAATTCACCACTATACATCGGATTTGTGGACTATGAAAAGGCATTTGACAGTGTAGACAGAGAATCACTTTGGAAATTGATGAGGCATTATGGAGTTCCCCTGAAGATCATTAATTTAATAAAGAAAACATATGAAGACATGACATGCAGAGTTCTTCATGAAGGACAGCTTACAGAACCATTTGGGATAAGAACAGGAGTGCGACAGGGATGCCTCTTGTCTCCATTTCTTTTCTTGCTGGCAATAGATTGGGTTATGAGATCATCGACAACACACAACAGAAATGGAATCCAGTGGACTCTGACTAAGCAGTTGGATGATCTGGATTTTGCTGATGACTTGGCTCTTCTGTCCCATAACCGTAATCA
This sequence comes from Oreohelix idahoensis, assembly GCA_024509875.1. Taxonomy (NCBI): domain Eukaryota; kingdom Metazoa; phylum Mollusca; class Gastropoda; order Stylommatophora; family Oreohelicidae; genus Oreohelix; species Oreohelix idahoensis. The sequence continues at coordinate 243,220 of JAMPIV010015362.1, forward strand.
GATGCAGGACAAATTGAAAACACTCGATGAGAGGTCACAGCAATTGGGTCTGAAAATACACAGGGAAAAGACAAAAATAATGCGAATAAATGCAGGAAATGATAATAGGGTTGAACTTGAAGAAACACCAATACAAGATGTAGAATCATATACGTATCTTGGCAGTAATATAGACAAAGTTGGAGGGACAGACAGCGATATCAAAATAAGAATACAAAAGGCAAGAGGAGCTTTCATTGCATTGGGAAATATATGGAGATCAAGAGAAATAGGATCCAACACGAAAATAAGAATCTTCGACTCAAATGTGAAGTCAGTCCTATTATATGGCTCTGAGACATGGAGAACAACAAAGACAACAACCAAAAAGCTACAGACTTTCATAAATGGGTGCTTGCGTAGAATAGAGGGATTAAAATGGTATGACAAGGTTACCAACGTAGAACTGATGACAAGAACTAGACAAGTGCCAGTGGAACAAGAGATGAGAAGAAGACGATGGCGATGGATAGGACACACACTGAGGAAACCTGTTGATAGCATTACAAGGCAGTCCTTGTTCTGGAACCCGCAGGGCAAGAGAGGCAGAGGAAGACCAAGAAGTACATGGAGAAGAGAGTTGGAAACAGAGGTGAAAATGATGAGGAGAACATGGAAAGAACTTGAGATGATGGCACGTGACAGGAGGACTTGGCATGTGTTTGTTGAAGGCCTATGCTCCTTTGGGAGTGGAGGGTTATGAATGAATGAATGAACTGCACCGTAGCCATTTTTATGAGCTTACGACTTAACTGACAACATATAAGCCAGATGTTCGCAACCATTTGAGTCCATGAATATTTCCAAAAATGATTTACTGCTAAATTAGCAAAATGTAAATCAGGGGTTCTCAAACCTTTGCCGGCAATGACTCCAAGAGAATTTACTGCTCTACTGGCACCATTACTTACATCGGCCAAACGGGCACACGACTGGGCGACCGATTCTGCAGACACCTCTACGACATCTCTCAGTTTAAATCCACACCTGTGGCCATCCACTTCAATGGCCCTGACCACCATGGTGCCACTAACATCCAGGTGACAGCCATCAGATCCTGTTCCTCGGACGCCAACAGTCGGTTTCGCCAGGAACAACGCCTCATCCATCTCATGGGTTGCCTCAAACCACACGGTTTGAATACCCAACATTCTTTTGTCTGAGACGCCTTTCTCTATCGAGTCCCGGTTGTATTTTGACTGTCTACTTTGATGCGATCACGCTTTTTTTTTTAAATCGCTTTTCCCTCACTCTATATATTTTAATATTTTTATTTATTTATTTATTTTTATTGTTTTTATAATTATATTTTATTTTATTTTATTTTATTTTTTTTTAAATTTATTTAATATTATTTTATTTGGTTCTTGTGTAATAATTCACCGGGAAATAAAAATTTTGCAAATGTATTACCCAAACCGAGAACCGTACTTTTTCTTGACTGAAAAAGGGTCATTTCACATTGTGATTTGGGAGGGCAAGTTAAAAAAAAAATGCGTTCCTTGTGCATTACGCTTACGACAGACCCGCCCTCAACCCTTCCCCCCCCCCCGTATTTTTATTTAAGTTTATAAACCAATAAACGGTATTGAATCAGTTCTACAAGTTAACGGTACACAGGAAACAAGGGAAGTCGCTGACGTTGCCTTCTCTAACTCAAGATCAGAGTCAGGTACTCTTTTACAGCTGGTTAGACTGATGCGTGACACTACCAAGCTTTGAACCAGAAACCCGGTAACTTATTGCGGTAGTGGAGTGTTAGAGACTTCACCATACTTGGTCCAGCATCGAGAGGTTGGGAGACCAGTTTCCGTCCTCGCTGTCTTTTCCTTCTATAACTCAAAGTTAAGTACCCATTTATAGCTAGGTAGGCCCCACCTCTCGATGCTGGACCTAGTATGGTGAAGTCTGTAACACTCCACTACCGCAATAAGTTACTGGGTTTCGGGTTCAAAGCTTGGTAGTGTCACGCATCAGTCTAACCAGCTGTAAAAGGGTACCTGACTCTGATAGGGACTTGAAAGCTGATGATTATGATGATGATGATGATGACTAGCAATTCCCTAGACTTAAGGGTCTTTTATATTTGGACATGCGCCATAATATAACCGACTAAGTTGAACGGGACGCGCCTCGCCAAAACGAGACAAAACTTAAAAAAAAAAAAAAACATTCGAGTAAGTTGTATTTTTTCAGGATTACAAAAAATAAGGACAAAAAAAGGGACGGGGTGGGTAAGAGATTTGTGACGTCGCGTAAGGCGGTGGCAAAAATGTGACAACTCCACTGCCTAGACATTGCGATTGGATTTGCCGACGAAGTTAGAAACTGGAATAATGATCATACTGTGGGATCAAGTATTACACCGTTTTCAAATGACCAGTGCTTCTTTGCAATCTTCTAACCAAGATTTGAATACAGCTTGTGCACTCTATGAATCCCTGCGGGGGTATATTCAAGCTATGCGGTCTACTTTTGCAGACATAGAGCAAAAGGCCAAGGATGTGACTGAGTGTGAACATTATCAAGAACAAACTCGAAGAAAACACAAACGAAATCGAGAGTATGATGATTTCAGTGGTTCCAGCACAATTGATGAATCTCAAACGCCTTCTCGGCAGTTTAAAAGCCGAACATTTCTTGTCCTTGTTGATAGCTTGCTCTCTACTTTGTCAAAACGCCAGAAAGCTTATCAAAAGTTGAATGATGTATTTGGATTCCTTCGTCAGTCACAGTCCTTTACAAAATACATAGAGAAACATTATCCACGCAACACCTGGACCCATGCATACATAGATGGATCAGAAACAAATGCAACAGAAAATGGAGGTGGGGGGTGTCTTTCTGACCGTAAGCACTGGTGTAGAAAAAAAGGCTGTCAGTGGCGACAGGACGATTCTCCAACAACTTCAGAGCAGAGGCAGAGGCCCTGAAAACTGTAGCAGAGGTTATATTGACAGAAGAAAGCGCAGAGAGACAAGTTGCTTTCTTTACTGATGCACAGTCAGTAATTGCGGCATTGAAAAGCCAAAATAATACAGACCTGGATGATCTCAGAGTAGTGCTATAACCAGCTCCCCTCCTGGCTGCCTTTACCTTTCAGAGCAGAGTCAGGTATCCATCCCCTTACAGCTGGGTAGATTGTAGCGTGACGCCACCATATCTCCGGCCCGCTACCTTTGTCGCGAAAAGCCTGCGCTGAAACCAAGGACGCTCTCATAAATGGTTGATTGTCTAAAATAGAAGGATTGTAGTGGTATGACAAGATCACTAATGTGCAACTGATGACACGAACTAGGCAAGTGCCAGAAGAACGAGACATGAGAAGAAGACGCTGAAGATGGATAGGATATATACTGAGCAAACTTGCTTATAGCCTTACCAGACAGTCATTGGTCTGGAACCCAAAAGGTAAGAGAGGAAGACCAAGGAATACACGGAGAAGAGAACTGATGACAGACAAGAAGAGGATAAATAAATTATGGAACGACCTTGAGCTGATGGCACAGGACAGGAAGACTTGGTATAAAGCAAATGCTCCTTAGGGACTTGACAGCTGATGAGGATGATGACTAGGTTGAACGGGACGCGCCTCGCCAAGACGAGGCAAAAATTTTACATTAAAAAAAATAAATACATAATGTAGTAGTCTTTTGATGGTGATTCTGGTAGACTACTAAGTTATGCTGATTACGCGATTCTTTAGTTGATGAAGTAATAAGACAACCAATCAAAGGAGTTTCAACTGGGCAAGTTAACGAATGTCAAGACTGAAATAGTCAACTCCTTGATGCAAAATTCATTCAGTTTATTTACATGGTAAGATTGACGAGACGAGACATAGATCCTTGACGCACCACAGTTAACAATGGTTATCATGACAGTTAATATATTTTCAAAGACATTCTTTCTCGTCATTCCGTAGTAAAAATTATTTCATTAACTTATGGCATAGCGTGTTGACTTCAATTCAGCAAGGACATGGTAATGAAGTAGTTAACTTCCAAGGACGGTGACCGTTGACCTTGGCTAAGGACATGGAATACCCATTATGCTTCGTGGCTTCTAAGATTCCAACATTGATAAAGTCCTTTTGCAAATTAATGTTCAAAAATCAAACGATAGCAGAACATCTGACAGATAGTTACTGTAGATATCCTTGACATATAAAGTTATACAAGCATAAATCTTTGAGTCACCTTTATAATCAGCCGGATTCCTACGACGGCTATTCAAATACAATATATATATAGCGAAAATCCACGTTAATTTTTGAATGATCCTTTTTTTTATTAACCATAGATCTGATTCCAATGATACATGTCCAGACGTGAATCCACTTCGGTAAAGGTTGATAGCCTTTCGCGACTAGATACTCACGCGCTGGAAGAAGAAAACAATCTTATTAATTACAATAACATCAGCGCTCTTTTCAGCCAATCGACTTACGTGGATGACCACCGGCCACGTCTACTGATCAAACGGACGGGTCAAATAATATTAACGTTCACCTAATACATGGGTATAAAAATCCACCGATCAATGAACTGATCTTGGGATACCCGCTTGTCCAACCAAGCTCTGGCGTCGACTGATTGTTTTGGCAACACCTGCGCACGAGATAACCCATACTCCCACTAGTGCACAAACGTGCGCGAAGAAAATAAAACTCATAAACAATTATTACCATCATCCAAGTTGGTGTGTAATCTTTTAACAGAGGCAGGACCTGAGACTGCCATGTCTGTTAACGCCTGTTACGGACTAAGAAAGACCGCTACACATAAACAATGTGAAATGCAGAAAAATAACCCATGCTACCACCCCTACCTGCGAAAATGCATAATAGACTAGCCCGCAACCCCTACCTGCTAAATGGACTAATCCCGCGCAAGCGAAAAACAAAAGAAAAAATTGTAAGAAAAAAAAATTGTAAGGAAAGAGCACGGTTTCGGTTTGGGTAATAAATTTGCAAAATTTTAATTTCCCGGTGAAATATCACACAAGAACCTTTTATTTTATTAATTTATTTACTTTTTTTTTATTTTTTATTTTTATTTATTTTTTTTATATATTTTTTTAATTTATTTATTTATTTATTGTTTTGTTTTGTTTATTTATTTCTTAATTTTTTTTTCCCTCACACTTTTCCAGTCCTTGTTTTCATTATTTCTTATTTTTTGTTTTTATTGTACTATCGACTTCCGTTTTCCGGATTAGTGGCAGCCATCTTGCTTCACATGTGACTGGACAGAAAGGAGTTTTTTTCTCTTATTTTTATAGTTTCATGTTCTCTACTTAATTCTCATTTTCTTTCCCACTTGTCTCTTGTTTGTCTGTCCCTGACGAAGGCCTTGTGGCCGAAACGTAGGTTTTTCTTGTCCTTTCTCCTAGTAAGACGTATTACTATTTGCGTGTGTGTGTGTTCCCCCCCCCCACCCATTTAACTGCACAATGTAAACCAGTGGTTCTCAAACGTTTGATGACTACAGCCCCAAAATTCACAGTTAGTGAAACGAACGGCCCATAGGTTGAAAATTACTGCTGTAAACAAGCAAGCGGTCAGATGTTAGGGTAAAACCCACCATGAAAGCTTTTAATTTCACTTAAGACATAGTATTTCATGGATAATAGATAACACCTTGTTATTGCATGTTAGCTATGATTGTGTTAATTATGTTCCTGATAAACGAGTAGCGTCCAGTAGACATTGGAGATTAATTCTCTTGCACGACCACTAATAGGACTTCAAGTGTTTATTCATCCAGTCCTGTCAGGTTGTCCTACCGGAAGACCCTATCTAAGTTAAATTAAATTTAAAAAAGGGTACAGGTAATCCATAGCAGATAATGATGTAGGGGAGTGAATTGATAGAGAGTTCAGCATACTAGGTCCAACATCGATAGGTGGTGTGACTTCGCTGCGTTTTCCATATCTAACTCAAGGTCAGGTATCCATTTACAGCTGCGTGGACTGGAGCGTGTCGGTATCGTGATGCCAACCCGGCACCTTTACCGCGAATGAGCAGCGCTCCAGCCACTCTGTCAATCGGCCAATATCGATGAAAAAAGAGAGAATTTTAAATATACGTTTTTCCACATACAAAAATAAAATAAACAAGATTCTACGTAATAGAATGACAAATCAGCTGTAAAAAAACTATTGGAAATACCTATGATGTCATACTGATCTGTAGTCATTAATACCGTGGAATCTCGTGCCGCTGTGGTCGTCGAAGAAGTCTTTGAGTACGTTGCTGATGTCATCACTGGCGTTTGAGGTGTTTCTGAAAACATTCACATTACAAAACTTAACTGCACGCGAAAAGTATCCCCCGTTATAATATTGAAGCTTTTAATTCAGTGGACTCAGCTACAAGCCACCACACATAATAAATATCCTGAACTTTGTATAGATGACTAATACGAAGCTGTCCTTAGGGCTGGAAACCTCATTGTGTCAAACAAATTACAACAGTAACCACTGCTACAAAAGCATGTGAATGTTTGGTGCAGGCTTCTTGCAAGGTGACCTACTTCAGTGGGGAAGTTTATAATAAAATGAGAGAGTATTTATTCTGAATACGATGTCTATAGTAATAACAAGAGAATATATATATTGAGAAACAAAATGCCAGTAAAAGGTAAAATATATACGTGTAAAGTAGTAACGAAACATCCGTAAACTGCGACAAAAACACCGCCAGTAAAATGGTAAAACAGTTCCTGTAAATTGGTACAAGAAATACTTGCAAACTAAGGAAATAAATACCTTTCGTTTGATATGTTCCTATGGTCGTAAACGTAATGAGAGATGACGCAACTAGTGTGGCAGCAGATGCATTAGGAAACGTTATGGTCGATCCCGTCCTTTGTGTGGTAGATGCTTCTGAAAACAATACAAAAACACTAGCTTCAGATTTCACCAAACACAGCTCTAAACCACACATTTTAGCTTGCAGCTGCACGAGGATTATTTTCAACTGATCTTTATTTTCTACAGAAGCATTTAGTATTAATTGGAGGTAATCAACTGAATTGTGGGAGCTACGTACTGTCAGGCAAAGAACCAAACTTATAAAAAGGCAATTAATTTTGTAATTGGAATGTGACAAACTAGTTTTATTTATCTTTCCAGGATATTATTTTACTATCTCATTCTCTTTCATTCATTCACATTTATTTTCAGCCCCCTTTTTTGGCATAATTCACTATAACTCCGTTCTTTCTATTTATTTGTGTGTGTGTGTGTGGGGGGGGGGGGGGGCACAGAGCTAACTCTCATTTACTTTATCTACACACATTCTTGGTTACATAAATTAATAGACCGACAGACACAAAGACGGACGAACGACGAACAGACATGCAGATATAGATAGATAGACAGATAGATAGATAGATAAATTGATAGATAGATAGATAGATAGATAGATAGATAGATAGATAGATAGATAGATAGATAGATAGATAGATAGATAGATAGATAGATAGATAGATAGATAGATAGATAGATAGATAGATAGATAGATAGATAGATAGATAGATAGATAGATAGGTGGGTGTTGGGTTGGTGGGTGGATGGGTATGTAGATAGATAGATAGATAGATAGATAGATAGATAGATAGATAGATAGATAGATAGATAGATAGATAGATAGATAGATAGATAGATAGATAGATAGATAGATAGATAGATAGATAGATAGATAGATAGATAGATTCTTCTTCTTCTGCGTTCAGTTTGTAATCATGCTAAATCTGCAGGCCTGTCGCCAGGACGAAGTCCACAGTCTTTATCAGGTCGGCGCTGCAGCCCCATAGCTTCTGCTGGAGCTCATCACCCCTTGGCCAGGTCGCACGTCGCGGTTCATCATGTTTTGGACAGGTCTGGAGAATGTGTTCTGGGGTCTGGATTCCTGTTCCGCATGGGCATTCATTTGTATGCTATATCTTGAGGCGATAGAGATGTCCTAGTAATCTGCAGTGGCCGGTTCTCAGGCGGAACATTGTGGTCTGCTGGTATCTGTTTAGATGGTGTATTTGGTCATCTCTTCTGTATGTATCCCCTTCCTCCTTCCACTGGTTTTTGTACTTGTTGTGGATGATGGTTTTTGCTTCCCGATACGGCAATGGATGGCTGTATTGTTCCACAGACAGACAGACAGACAGACAGACAGACAGACAGACAGACAGACAGACAGACAGACAGACAGACAGACAGACAGACAGACAGACAGACAGACAGACAGACAGACAGACAGACAGACAGACAGACAGACAGACAGACAGACAGACAGACAGACAGACAGACAGACAGACAGACAGACAGACAGACAGACAGACAGACAGACAGACAGACAGACAGACAGACAGACAGATAGATAGATAGATAGATAGATAGATAGATAGATAGATAGATAGATAGATAGATAGATAGATAGATAGATAGATAGATAGATAGATAGATAGATAGATAGATAGATAGACGTGTCGCCGTGTGTACGTTTGTCACAGCTGAGGAATGCAACCGTGTTGACAAATTGTACTGTTTCCATTAAATATACTCTCCCGAAAATAGTTACAATCAACAACAAAAAGCGTTCAAGTGACGGTGTTCATGAACAGTTTGATTACACTGTATAAGGGAAAAAAACCAAAAACACTCAAAGAATGTACTTCTATCTGCTCATCCGGGAACGAAAACAGCACACTATAATTAAAAACCCGTCAAGTTTGACGGGTTATTGCTAGTGTATGTAATATTTGACACGTGTCAATGTAGCAGGATAAATAACGCACCTCGATATTGGTGAACGACGACATGTCAATTGAGTGATTTTATTCTTAGACAGAACGTGCTAGTCAGTTGCTATGTGTTCGGTAATGACAAATGATGAACTTAACGAAATGAAACAAGAACGAATAAAGTAAAACCCCTGGTGGCTAAACGAGTTTATATAACCAAGCAGACAAGTAAGGATAATGCAGAACTCAACTGAGAGATCAAAATGGACACTGAAATAGACCAGCATTGAATTTGCAACGTTTGGTTTGGTTTGATTTTAAGGACTATCTTCGTTGCACACGCACAACTCCATCAGTGCTCCAATCTCCTCCTTTAAATCACACTAGGAGGATCTCAGCACAATGCACGAACTCACGAAGCACCGGCGAAAATCCCAATGTACGTATATATGACTCATAATTCTATAATTATTGTTGTGGTTGATAGGTTTCAAATTTTTATTTTGCAAGGGCAACGGCCTTACGGCCTGCTCTTCACAATTTACAACTGCCGTGAGATTTTTAACATGCGCAACTTGCACACGGGACCTAATTTTTTTCTAGCCCTTATCGGAGAAGGCTAGGCTAGTCATCCGATCTCCCTACTCATGAGACCATGAGGGGGAAAGGGGGGGGGGGGGCGGGGGGGGGGGGCTTAACTGACAACATATAAGCCAGTGGTTCTCAACCATTTGAAACAATGAATATTTCCAAAAATGATATACTGCTAAATTAGCAAAATGTAAATCAGGGGTTCTCAAACATTTGGCGGGAATGCCCTCAAAATAATGTACTGCTCAACTGGCATAATGTAAACCAGTGGTTCTGAAACTTTTGATGACCACAGCCTAAAATTCACGGTGAAGTCAACGGCACATAGGTTGAAAATTACGGCTGTAAACAAGCAAGCGGTCAGATCTTAGGGTGAGATCCACCATGAGAGCTTTTAATTTCACTTAAGACATAGTATTTCTTAGATAATAGATAACACCTTGTTGCTGAATGTTAGATATGATTGTTTTAATTATATTCCTGATGGACGAGTAGCGTCCAGCACACATTGATTTCTCTTGTAAGACCACTAATAGGATTTCAACTGTTTATTCATCCAGTCCTGCCATGTTGTCCTACCAGGTGACCTACCGGAAGACCCTACCTAAGTTAAATTAAATTTGAAACAGGGTACAGGTAATCCAGAGCAGATAATGCTCAACGGGAGTGAATTGATAGAGAGTTCAGCATACTAGGTCCAACATCGATAGGTGGTGTGACCTCGCTGCATTTTCCTTCCCTAACACAAGGTCAGGTACCCATTCACAGCTGGGAAGACTGGAGCGTGTCGGTATCGTGATGCGAACCCATCACCTTTACCGCAAAAGACCAGCGCTGTAACCACTCTGTCCATCAGCCAATATCGTTGAAAACAGAGAGAATTTTAAATATACGTTTTTCTACACACAAAAATAAAATAAACAAGATTCTACGTAATAGAATGACAAATCAGCTGTAAAAAAAACTATTGGAAATACCTATGATGTCATACTGATCTGTAGTCATTAATACCGTGGAATCTCGTGCCGCTGTGGTCGTCGAAGAATTATTTACGTATGTGGCTGATGTCATCACTGGCGTTAGAGGTGTTTCTGAAAACATTCACATTACAAAACTTAACTGCACGTGAAAAGGATCCTCCGTTATAATATTGAAGCTTTTACTTCAGTGGACTCAGCTACAATCCACCACACATAATAAATATCCTGAACTTTGTATAGATGACTAATACGAAGTTGTCCTTAGGGCTGGAAACCTCATTATGTCAAACAAATTACAACAGCAACCACAGCTACAAAAGCATGTGAATGTTTGGTGCAGGCTTCTTGCAAGGTGACCTACTTCAGTGGGGAAGTTTATAATAAAATGAGAGAGTATTTATTCTGAATACGATGTCTATAGTAATAACAAGAGAATATGTACATTGAGAAACAAAATGCTAGTAAAAGTTAAAATATTTACGTGTAAAGTAGTAACGAAACATCCGTAAACTGTGACAAAAAACCCGACAGTAAAATGCTAAAACAGTTCCTTTAAATTGGTACAATAAATACTTGCAAACTAAGGAAATAAATACCTTTCGTTTGATATATTCCCATGGTCGAAAACGTAATGAGAGATGACGCAGCTAGTGTGGCAGCAGATGCATTAGGAAACATTATGGTTGATCCCATCCCAACTGTAGTAGATGCTTCTGAAAACAATACAAAAACATTAGCTTTAGATTTCACCAAACACAGCTCCAAACCACACATTATAGCTTGCAGCTGTACGAGGATTATTTTCAACTGATCTTTATTTTCTACAGAAGCATTTAGTTTTAATTGGATGTAATCAACTGATTTGTGGGAGTTGCGCACAGTCAGGTAAAGAACTAAACTTATAAATAGACAATTCATTTTGTAATTGGAATGTGACAAACCATTTTTATTTGTCTCTTCAGGATATTATTTTCCCATTTAATTCTTTTTCATTCATTCACATTTTTTTTCAGCCCTCTTTTCTTGGCATAATTCACATTAATTCCCTTCTTCTCGTTCTCAAACTTTTGATGAACGCAGCCCCAAAATTCACGGTGAAGCCAACGGCCATAGGCAGATAATTACTGCTGTATACAAGCAAGCGGTCAGATGTTAGGGTGAGATCCACCATGAAAGCTTTTAATTTCATTTAAGACATAGTATTTCATAGATAATAGATAACACCTTGTTGCTGAATGTTAGATATGATTGTTTTAATTATATTCCTGATGGACGAGTAGCGTCCAGCACACATTGATTTCTCTTGTTAGACCACTAATAGGATTTCAACTGTTTATTCATCCAGTCCTGCCAGGTTGTCCTACCAGGTGACCTACCGGAAGACCATACCTAAGTTAAATTAAATTTAAAACAGGATGCAGGTAATCCATAGCAGATAATGCTGTAGGGGAGTGAATTGATACAGAGTTCAGCATACTAGGTCCAACATCGATAGGTGGTGTGACCTCGCTGCATTTTCTTTCCCTAACTCAAGGTCAGGTACCCATTCACAGCTGGGTAGACTGGAGCGTGTCGGTATCGTGATGCGAACCCGGTACCTTTACTGCGAAAGACCAGCGCTGTATCCACTCTGTCCATCAGCCAATATTGTTGAAAAAAAGGAGAGAATTTTAAATATACGTTTTTCCACACACAAAAATAAAATAAACAAGATTCTACGTAATAGAATGACAAATCAACTGTAAAAAAAACTATTGGAAATACCTGTGATGTCATACTGATCTGTAGTCATTAATACCGTGGAATCTCGTGCCGCTGTGGTCGTCGAAGAATTATTTACATATGTGTCTGACGTCATCACTGGCGTCTGAAGTGTTTCTGAAAACATTCACATTACAAAACCTAACTGCACGCGAAAAGGATCCTCCGTTATAATATTGAAGTTTTACTTCAGTGGACTCAGCTACAAGACACCACACTTAATAAATATCCTGAACTTTGTATAATAATAATAATAAATTCTTTAAGCACCAAACACGGCGCATAAGGCAGAAACCAGTGCTCTCCAGGTTGTTCGTTGTGACGCCACTCCTCTTAGCTCTTGCACATTATTTAGGCCCAACGTTCTTCCTTCTCTTATTATTGTTCTTCTGAGTGTTTCTTTTGGTCTTCCTTTTTTCCTCTTACCCTCAGGAACCCAAGTGAGCGCCTGTAGTGGTATTCTGTTGTTTTGCATTCGTAGGACATGACCGATATATGACCATCGTCTTTTCCTTATATAGTCGGAGACATATTTCTGCCTAGAGTCTTCTCTTATTTGTCGATTAGTCTTGAATTCTTTCCAACTGATGTTCATGAGTTTTCTAAGACATTTGTTCTCGAATGTATTCAGCTTGTTCTCCAATGATTTTGTTATTTTCCAACTCTCACAGCCGTATGTTAACACTGAGATAACATTTGAATTAAACAGACGAAGCTTGGTATGTATATTCAATGATCGTAATTTCCAAATGTTAGATAACACTGACAAACAACATTTTTCTTTCTTATATAAGAATAAGTGTTCTTAGGTCAGTTTCTTGCGCTGATTTCAAATCTGAAATCCGTTTATCTCTATCACATCGGGTTCTTAAGATATTTGTGAATAAGTATATTTTTGGGGAAACCGTTATTTGCTCCGTTTCATTTTTACTATAAAACTTATTAAAAATTAATAAAATGCAAAATAATTCTACTTTTTATACTGCTAAAAGATGCATGACATATGTTACGCTAATTTTCAAATAGTTACTGTATTTTTAAATAATTCTGAGCGAAATATGGCTTCTAGAAGTTGTAGAAATTCGGCTGATCTGTTCTGTTACGTGTGTGGATATTTTACCGATCGTGTTCACCAGAAAAACTTTACACCATTACTAAAGAAAGCATTTGAACGTTATTTCGATTCGAAAGTTGATGATGCAAATAAATCTTGGAAGCCAAATGCAGTTTTTTCGACTTGTGCAAATACATTGGCAGGTTGGTTACGAAAATCGCCGAAGCATAAGTCGATGCCTTTTGGAGTGCCAGTAATATGGCGTGAACCGACAAATCACGCTACTGATTGTTACTTCTGCTTGACAAATATCCATGGTTTCACTTTTAAAACTAGAAAGTCTGTGGTTTATCCAAATATTGAATCAGTATCGAAACCAGTGCCTCATGATCCAATCACGTGTCCGATCCCAGTTCCACCATAACAATATACGTTGGACGTGAATGAACCATCAGAAAGTGATAGTTTACCTGCTTTAGAAACTAATTCTGACTCGGATTATATACCGGTGAATGATGGTGTTCACTTAATTAACCATTCAGAACTTTCAGATCTAATACGTGATCTCGCTCTTACCAAAGGACAAGCAGAATTACTCGGTTCGCGATTCAGAGAATGAAATCTTTTAGCGCCCAATACTCCGATATCTAAATTTCGTCATAGACACAGAGAACTTGTTCAATACTTTGAGATGGATGATGGCATTTGCTATTGCAAAGATGTAAACGGTCTAATGGTGCACCTCGGTCATGAGCACATAGTCAACGAATGGCGACTTTTCATCGACTCTTCCACGACTAGTCTAAAAGCCGTGTTATTGCATAACGGAAATTTATTTTCATCAATTCCAGTCGCCTACTCTGTTCATATGAAAGAAACTTATGACAATATGGCTATACTTTTGGCAAAAATAAAGTACAATGACTACCAATGGCGGATTTGTGGAGACCTAAAGGTCATTGCAATTCTCATGGGCATGCAGACTGGGTATACTAAATTTTGTTGCTTCCTGTGTGAATGGGACAGCCGCAACAGACAGGAACATTGTGCAAGAAAGGTGTGGCCTATCAGGGATCGTATGCAGCTCAGGCATAAAAATGTAATACATGAGCCATTAGTTAACAAAGACGGCATCATTTTACCACCGTTACATATAAAGTTGGGGCTCATGAAGAATTTCGTAAAAGCGTTAGATAAAACGAGCAAAGCTTTCACTTATCTTCGAGAAAAGTTTCCGCAAATTAGCGATGCAAAGATAAAGGAAGGTATCTTTGTAGGACCTCAGATTAGGAAAGTTATTGCAGACAAACAATTCGAGAACTTGTTACATGGTAGTGAACTTTGCGCATGGATGGCATTCAAATCGATAGTCGATAACTTTCTGGGAAATCACAAATCTGTCGACTATGTGCATATTGTTAAGCAGTGCATAGATGCATACAGAATTATGGGCTGTAACATGTCCCTCAAAATCCATTTGCTTGATTTGCATCTTGAATTTTTCCCTGACAAACTTGGCGAAGTCAGCGATGAACATGGAGAACGATTCCATCAAGATATCGCCGTAATGGAGTCACGCTATCAAGGACGGTGGAGTGTGACCATGCTTGCCGATTATTGTTGGATGCTTCATCGCGATGTACCACATGCCATTCACCGACGAGAGTCGACTGCAAAGAAATTCAAGCCTACATAACTGTTACACTTCTTGTATGAATGATGTTATAATACTGTATGCCTTGTTAAAAAACTTCAATTGCGTATTTCTAGAGATCCCGACCTGATAGAGAAAAACGGTTTGCAGATTTAAAAACAGCGCATTAAAATTGACCAGAAAAACATAGAAATGTTAGAGAAAGAAAAAAAAAATTTTTTTTGTTAGTCAGTGTAATCTATTGAAGGCGCTAGCTGCCAAAGCAATTCTAGTATGGATTTCTCTTGTTGTGTCACCATCCTGAGTCATTTTACTGCCTAAATAATTGAAACTTTCAACTTTCTGTAGTTTTTCCCCGTTCAAGATGATATCAAAGGTCTCGTATAGATCACTAATACGAAGTTGTCCTTAGGGCTGGAAACCTCATTATGTCAAACAAATTACAACAGCAACCACAGCTACAAAAGTATGTGAATGTTTGGTGCAGGCTTCTTGCAAGGTGACCTACTTCAGTGGAGAAGTTTATAATAAAATGAGAGAGTATTTATTCTGAATATGATGTCTATAGTAATAACAAGAGAATATGTACATTGAGAAAGATAATGCTAGTAAAAGTTAAAATATTTACGTGTAAAGTAGTAACGAAACATCCGTAAACTGTGACAAAAAACCCGACAGTAAAATGCTAAAACAGTTCCTTTAACTTGTAAAAGAAATAATTGCAAACTAAGGAAATAAATACCTTTCGTATGATATACTCCCATGGTCGTAAACGTAATGAGAGATGACGCAGCTAGTGTGGCAGCAGATGCATTAGGAAACATTATGGTTGATCCCATCCCAAGTGTGGTAGATGCTTCTGAAAACAATACAAAAACATTAGCTTTAGATTTCACCAAACGCAGCTCCAAACCACACATTATAGCTTGCATCTGTACGAGGATTATTTTTAACTGATCTTTATTTTCTGTAGATTCATTTAGTATTAATTGGAGGTAATCAACTGAATTGTGGAAGTTGCGCACAGTCAGGTAAAGAACCAAACTTATAAAAAGACAATTAATTTTGTAATTGGAATGTGACAAACCAGTTTTATTTATCTTTCAACGATATTATTTTCCCATCTAATTCTCCTTCATTCATTCGCATTTATTTTCAGCCCTCTTTTCTTGGCATAATTCACTTTAACTCCCTTCTTATTGTTCTCAAACATTTGATGACCACAGCCCCAAAACTCACTGTGAAGCCAACGGCACATAGATTGAAAATTACTGCTGTAAACAAGCAAGCGGTCAGATGTTAGGGTGAGATCCACCATGAAAGCTTTTAATTTCATTTGAGACATATTATTTCACAGATAATAGATAACACCTTGTTGCTGAATGTTAGATATGATTGTTTTAATTATATTCCTGATGGACGAGTAGCGTCCAGCACACATTGTTTTCTCTTGTAAGACCACTAATATGATTTCAACTGTTTATTCTTCCAGTCCTGCCAGGTTGTCCCAACAGCTGACAGTTGGAGTCGGATTTTTTGGTTGATATTATTTACGTTTGAAGGTGTTGACGATGATGGGTGAAATAGCCAGTTCGTGCTATCAACGCGAATTTTAATTCAAACTTTAAGTATGTCAACTCCGAACTTTGGTAACTGAAGTATACTGCCAAGGCGGGTTATAAAGTTTACGAATTTATTCACATACACGATACTCACAGTTACGAACATGGTATTCAATAGCAGACTAGACGTTTGATACATGGACGATCAATAATAACATAGGATGAGGTGAATCTGGCATAATGTTCATAATGGCAATATACGTATTTCCAGTCAGTTCCATTATCAATATATTTCCTTGCTAAACTAGAGTTCATACAATTAATCTGCCTATATGATAGTTTCAAAGGCATCGGCCGTTGACCTTCTCCAAGGGCATCGGTCATCATATACATCTTTAATAATACACGAACATGCATCCATAAATACTTTCCTACTCAATTGACTCTTTCAATAAAATGTTCAGACAGTTGATTAATCATCAGATTCAAACATTTCTTCATCAAGATAAATACTGGTTAGATCCTATCCTTGGCTAACCTCTCCATACGTGCCAAGATCAAGATGTCGGCACTTCACTAACAGCTCAGCTGATCCATTCATGAAATCCAGACGTGTGGATTCCAGCTAGATGCCAGCAAGAGTGGAGACGTCACTAAATTCATATATAATATATCTTATTAATCTCTGGGTGCGAGACTTACGTGTACCACATTGACATGGGCTTCTGATAAGAAGGCCAGTCTTCCATTAACGAAATAATTCCCACTAATAAGGGACACAATATAATAAATACGGACCATCAGTCCGGCTTGACCCTTCAAGATCCTCTGACGTCATACTCCCCGATCTTAGAAACCCGTGCGCTATGAGTCTTTCATACACTACATAGTGCACACACGTGCGTGATAAATCATACGCACAAATAATATTCCTATCATAAGAATGGTGCGTAATCTTTTAACACAGGCAGGACTTAAAACTGCCATCTATGTAAAAGTACGCAACAGTATCCTTATCACTCCCCCTTTAAAAAAAGTTAATTATATTAATTTTTTTTTCTAAGTAATTCGGAGAGGTGAGTCAAACTACATCGATATCTAGAAAAATAATTCATAGTTAAAATATTATACCATAAAAAGAAAACGAATATTAAATAGAAATCAAGACAACTAAACCATAGCATGCATTAAAGCATACATCCACAATCGACCTACTTTGGAACGATGTGGTGAAATTCAATGAAAAAAATTCAAAGAAAGTTGGAAATCAGAACCAAAAGAATGCTAAAACATCCAACTAAGTTTCCAAAAGAAAACAAAACAAAACTAAGATATGATTTCAAATGAAAAAAAGAAAAACAATGATGATGTGTAACAAATGACACGTGAATTATAAACCGAAAAAATGAAATTAAAACATGCAAAGTGAATAAACAATGCATAATTCAACACGCTAAGAGAACAACACACTTAATGTTTCTAAAATTAATAAGGTGAACTAATCATCTATAACTATTAAGGTCATGTACCATGAGTGGTAGATATAAGTATGAGGAGACACATATAAACTATTAGTGAATGTGAACTAAACCACTACTTGAGAACTTAAATTAATTCTAACTAATCAATAAATTTGTTAGTTAAAAACAATCACTAATTACTCATGCATTTAATTGCTAACAGTCTTACTAAGTGTTCCTGTTATATTAAAATCGTTAATAAAATATGAGAATCTGTTCATATTTTTCCATGCACGATGAGAAAATATTTACTTAACACATTACGTAGTCCAGTATGTTCATTATGAATATTGACTATATCTGTATATAACAGACAACAGTGTTCCCGTACCAAGAAAATTGCAAGATCTAAAAAATCATGTTTCAATGCAAACAATTAGTCTATCTTGATAGTAATGTCGGTACCAATGATCTTGATCCATACGAAGTCTGTATAGAGTTTAGGTAAAGAATATAGTTCCATGATCATCATATTCCAATTGAACGATTCTCTGTAGAGACGTTTAAATTTCTGGAAGTTGTTCTGGTTCGACAGGTTCGCTCGGACAGCGTGACAAACAGTCCGCAAACACGTTTTTAACTCCAGGTATTGAACGAATCTCGAAGCTATAAGGTTGTAAGGCGATAGCGTACCTTGTTGACTTTCAAGATTTAACATCTTTCGTATTCAGAGCTGTGAGAGCCTTTTGGTCGCTTTCAACAATGAAATGAGAGCCTAATAGATACCGTTCTAGTTTTGTAATAGACCAGACTAATGCAAGAAGCTCTCTGTCCAAAACTGAATATTTCTGTTCGGTGGTCGTCAATTTTCTCGAAACGTACATCACGGGGTGCAAGGTGCCAGAATATTCTTGCATCAAAACACCGGCGATCCCGTATGATGACGCGTCACTACGAAGAATAAAAATAAGATTTTTGTTAGGCAGCCTTAAAACTGGAGCTTGTGAAAAAAATCTTTTAATTTCATCTAACGCGATTTGATGTTCGTTAGATCACTTAATTACGTTAGCTGTCCCTTTTCTCAACAAAGAAGAAAAAGGAGCAGTTATAGTAGACAAATGAGGGATAAACTTAGCATAGAACTGTATTAGTCCCAAAAGAGATCTCACGTGTTTTTTTTTTGTCTTAGGTGCTGTGATGTTTAGAATTTTAGAGACATTACTGTCCTCTGTATACAGCATGCCATGACCAATACGGTGACCCAGGAAGGAAATGTCGGGAAAACCCACAAATGCCTTCGATGGCTTTGCTATTAGAGTATAATCACGTAATGTAGACAGTAAAGAATTTAATCCCTGAATATGCTCATCCCATGAGTCGCTAAAGAGACAGATGTCATCAATGTAAGTAATGACATCGGGACGATGAGAAAGCATGCGACGCATCATGCGTACAAAGGTAGCAGGTGCGTTTACTAAACCAAATGGCATAAAATTCCATTGGAATAGACCACGTGGTGTCGAGAAAGCGGTGAGTGGTCTTGCTTTAGGTGTGAGTGGCACTTGCCAGTATCCCTTAGAAAGGTCAAATTTAGAGAAGAAGGTAGAATGTGCTAATTTGACCAATAAGTCTTCCAAGAGGGGCAAAGGTTCGGCATCGAATTTTGTCACTTTGTTTAATTTTCGGTAATCTACGCAAAGACGAATATTGTTGTCTTCCTTTCTAATGATCACCATAGATGATGAGTATGGTGATGAAGTCACAGAGAAGAAAATGTCAAAATTGTCCTCTTTTCACACAACATGCCTAAGAAAAATTCACCGAATCTTTTGGCCGAATACCATCACCAACCAAGATCTGCTTACTCGTAGCAAGCAAGAGGACATGCATACCATCATAGCTGGCAGACGCTGGAGCTGGGTTGGTCATGTCCTCAGAAGAGACCCCGATGCCATCACAAGAACAGCTATGCTTTGGACCCCTGAAGGAAAGCGAAAGAGAGGCCGACCAAAAACAACTTGGCGGAGGACTGTGGAGGCTGAGATGCAAAGAATAAACCAGAGTTGGGGCACTGTACGAAGGATGGCCACCGACCGTGCAAAGTGGAATCAATTTGTTGTTGCCCTACAAGACGCCACTAGGCGTGATGGCCACTGACTGCTTTGACGGTCGGTGGTTAAGGATTGAAGAAGAAGAAGATGGTGATGAAGATGGTTCAATTATATTTAATCGAAGCATCTCATCCAATTCCTTATCAAGCTTATCACGAAAGTGTAAAGGGATAGGGTATGGACGGACTCGAATAGGTGTATCGTCAGTCAAAAGAATATCATGTTGGATAACTGACGTATGACCTGGGATGTCAGTGAGAACATCCTCATACGAGTGCAGAATTGAAGAGACTTGCTAACGTTGATCAGCAGAGAGAGTAGAAGAAATAGTGACGTCATTCCAATTCTCAGTGGAATGAAGCGGTACAACTGGTATAGGCAATTGTACATCATCAAAAGAAGATTCTTCTTCTTGAATAACAGATAAATTAGAGTAGTGTTGAATAGGAGGGGTGGGGTCGTCAGTTGCTTGGAACACTGACTGTAGATAATCAGGACGTGAGTAATACTCCTTCAACATGTTAATGTGGAAGGTTTTATGTTTGCCATTAATATCCACGATGTAGTCAACATCGGATATTCTCGAGATGATCCTAAAAAGACCTCTCCAAGTAATTAGAAGACGATTGTTATGAGAAGGTAATAGAACAAATGCTTCGTCACCAGGAAGAAGCTGGCGAAGACGTCTATACTTGTTTGCAACTAGACGTGCTTTTTCTTTGGCCTGTTCTGATGATGCAGTAGCTAATCTACAAGCATCTATGATTCTCTTTCTCAAAGAGATAACATACTCATAAGAGGATTGAGTTTCCTCTGCCATATTTTCTTCAACCAGTAAGTCGTGAATTAATGACATTGGTCCGCGTGGTTGCATGCCAAAAACAAGTTGGAATGGAGAAAAAAAAAGTGGCTTGATTTTTTACCTCGCGATAAGCACTGCTGGCACATTCACATCAACACATCCAGGAAAAAATGGATAGACTTAATAAATTTAGCCAGCAGGTGGGCTTGAACATCAATTTAAAGAAGTATGAGGTCATGACGCTCAATGTGAGCAACCCTGAGTCCATATCAGAAGGGAATCAGCAACTGGTACAGACAGATACCTTCACATACCTAGGAAGCATAGTAACACCAGACGGTGGGGCAGGCAAAGACATCAACATCAGAATGAATAAGCGGAACAACTGGTTTAGCCTAAATAACATCAAAAGAAGTCCTCTTCTTGAATAACAACAAGCACAAAATTAGAGATTATAAGAGTTGCGTGCTTTCTGTGCTTCTCATGGTGCTTGGAATGCTGGAGAGTCATCAGAGAACGAAATGTCAAAATTGTCCTCTTTTCACACAACATGCCTAAGAAAAATTCACCGCATCTTTTGGCCGAATACCATCACCAACCAAGATCTGCTTACTCGTAGTAAGCAAGAGGACATGCACACCATCATAGCTGGCAGACGCTGGAGCTGGGTTGGTCATGTCCTCAGAAGAGACCCCGATGCCATCACAATAACAGCTATGCTTTGGACCCCTGAAGGAAAGCGAAAGAGAGGCCGACCAAAAACAACTTGGCGGAGGACTGTGGAGGCTGAGATGCAAAGAATCTACAAGCATCTATGGGCACTTACGAAGGATGGCCACCGACGTGCAAAGTGGAATGAATTTGTTGTTCCCTATTTTCTTCGCCACTAGGCGTGAATGGCCACTGACTCGGTTTGATGGTTGCATGCCAAAAACAGGTTGGAAGGAGAAAAAAAGATTTTGTAAGATAAGCAAAAATAGCAGCTGGCAGGACTCGGTCCCAATCCTGGGGTGATCTTGAGTTATCTTACCCAACAACTGCTTGAGTGTCCTATTCAGACGCTCAATTAACCCATTGGACATCGCATGATAGATCGAACTGAGAGATCTATCTATTCCTAACGTCTTCATAACCTGAGACATGGATTCGGAAATAAACTGGACACCATGATCCGATAAGATCTTACGCGGAAAACCAATGCGTGAAAAGATCAACATCAACGCTTCTGCTACACTAGCCGATGAAGTGTTCTTCAGAGGTATGGCCTCAGGCCAACGCGTACACATATCAATACAAGTAAGTATGTGTGTATGTCCTCTGGCAGATGGTAGCATCGGACCAATGATATCAATTGCCATTTTATCAAATGGTCTAATAGGGATGTCCGCAGCCTGAATAGGAGCCGCATGAAATGGACCCCGTACTTTAACCTCTTGACATATCAAACATGAACGACAATAGAGAGTGACATCTCTATGGACGCCAGGCCAGTAGAATGCAGATAGCAATCTAGATTTGGTTCGCGAAAAAACCCATATGGCCTGCGCATTGCGAGTCGTGTGCATGCTGTAATATCCTAGCTCTCATAGAAGACGGGACTAGAATCTGTGAACGTAAGGATGAATCCTTTTCCCGTATCAGCCTAACCAAAATACCATTTTTAAGAGCAAAGTCATGTCTAGATTTTGCATTTTTGGTGTTGGTATTATTTTTGTTCACAAATTGAAAAAAATGTTTTAAAGAATCATCATTCTTTTGCAAAGTCGCAAACATCTCCCGTGAAATAGGAGAATCATCATCAAAAGTTGTATTAACTGTAGGTTCAGCAGGTGTATCACGCGACATAACAGTAGCTTGCGCTCTAGTGACTACTGCATTTGCAGTCTGAATATGTCGCTCTTCCCATTCAGCAATTTGCTGAGGGGTACACTCTTTTATACCGTGTATTCGACCTAATATCACATCGCTAATCGGATTCTGAAGCAGGCACGCATGAATTTTCCCTGAAAAAAATGGTGTATGTAAATTAATTATAGCTGTGGGAAAGGTTTCCACAGTGCCTCCGAAGGTGACACATTTCACAACATTGCCTGTAGCGCACGATGGGTTGATCAGCGAAGTCCGTACACCGACTGTGCTACAACCTGAATCAAATAAAAGAGAGCATGGAATAGAATTTACATATCCTGTATTAAATTTAAGACAACCCTGTCTCTGGTGTACTGACGCAGAAGTGGCCGTGCAGACTGCCGGTAGACTAGGCAAAATATGTCCGCATCGCAGCGTCGTGATCGCCTTTGGCTGGAAAAGAGTCGTACATTCAAAACAAGATTTTACCTGATTGAAATCAAGAGAACAAGACATGGCATTATGCGTATTAGCATCTTTATCTTGTTCATTGTTAGTCTGTGTATCTCTTAAAGCAATATTAGCATGTCGACGTGAATTGCTTGAAGATCTATCTCTTCGTCGCGATCGAATCTGACTATTTGCATTAAAATTGCTATAATTACTATTTCTGCCTGAGTTGGAATCTGGATGAGTACGCCAATTATTGTCCTCACTGTTGTGATTTTGGCCAAATGATCTATTCCAAGAACCCTGTCTGTATTGAGGATTTTGTGATTGTGATCGCCAATTTTGTTTATAATTGTTTCCTTGATTATATCTGAAATTATTGTTACCAAAATCTCGTGATCTATGAGATTGGCCCCAAGAAACATTAAATGGAGCAGACTGCTGGTATTGTTTCCCTTTATAAAAATTACCATTGTTAAAATTGTCATTACTTCCCTTATTGAAGTATCTGTCGTTACTAATTGAACGATGGCGTGAAACGTTCTTCTGTTGCATAGCGAAAGCAACTGGTAACTCATTTTTGATCTGCGCATTACTTATATCCATGACCTGCTGCCGTCGGCCACCAACCTTGTGAAATGGGGAAAGTCGGATGATGAGCAGTGCCCCTGTGCCAGGGGAGGCAGACACTCGAACACGTGCTCTCAGCGTGTAAGGTGTCATTAGGGCAAGGGCGATACACCTGGCGCCATAACAAAGTGCTAAATGAGCTTGCTGCGACAATAGATCTAGCAAGGATGAAGGCGAACAGCAAACCCAGGCCGAGCACCGCAAATACATACTTTCTGAGGGCAGGAAAGTCAGCACACCCCAAACCGAGTAAACCAGGTAGCAGTTTACCATCTCTTCTTGATTGTGCAAACGACTGGGAGATGGCGGTAGACCTACCTGGACGAGGGGCATATCCAGAGAGTATCAGGAAATCGCGGAGACGGCCGGATATAGTGCTTCATTCTTCTTCAACGCTTCAGGTCATACTGATTGAACTGACCGTGCCATTTGAATCCAGATTAGACGAGCAACATTCGTTCAAAGCGGCCAAATATAGTGATCTGGCCGCGGATCTGAGACACGAGGGGTTCACTACAAGGGTCATGGCTGTTGAAGTGGGCGCAAGAGGGCTTGTGGCTGCATCAATGTATGATCTATTGAAACTGTTGGGGTTGAAGGGACAGGCGAGAACAAGGGCACTGAAGAGGCTTAGTGAAACTGCCGAAAAGGCATCAGGCTGGCTGTGGAACAACCGCAATGGGCAATGGAAATCGTGACAATAAACGCTGCGGTACAGAAAACACCAGGAATTTTTCTAAGTCCACAAAACGCTGAGTTTTGTGGTGTACTAGTGAGCGGGCTGTGACTGAGGGGCAACAGGCGATGTATATTATAGGAGGTGTCAGTGTCAGAATTTCAGTGGCTAGGCTCGGCGGCTTCGCGATGGTGTCTCAGTGTGTGCGACGGAACGAACGGAATAATTTGTCTTCTCTTTGTTACTTTCACAATTGCCTCCACGGCTGGCGGAGTTGTGGATTAAAGTTGCTACCATAAGTGAAATGGGTTCATTTTCGATACAAGACAACAGGAGGCTGAGACGCTTGGGAGTCATGACCCAAGTGGGCCCGCCCCCCTTAGAGTGTAAAGGAGTATACTGGGCCGAAACACTTGTCTGATGGGGGGACTTCTTCTGATGATCAGATTGCCTCCTGTTGTATCGCTCTGTAAAGAGTTTCCTATCATAGTTACATGGTCAAACCAGTGACGATCGGGAAAAGACCGATTGACTTCTGGAAAGACAGATGACACTGGGAAAGACTAGAAACCGGCTGACCGGGTTAGCACCCCGTAAGCTGTATTCAATTGCTACAGGACCCAAAAATGATAGATGCCCCCAGGATTCACCGAAAGGGGGGGAGAATGATGAATCCACAGGCGCCTCATTGGAATCGACCAGACCCGTTACACGGACTTCGAGCTCTGAACAACGGCTGGAATTTCCATGTGCCTGTGGTAGGGAGTTCTCTACTCAGAGAGGAATGAAAATCCACCGAACGAAAAAGGGGTGTGGGAGGTCATCTGGGGGAGATCAACAGCGCTCTGTCTCGACGGATAAGACGTTAGAAGAACGCAGCCAGGAGTCAATCCACAGTGCTGAGTACATTCAAGTTGATCTGCCTGATGATGATCTCACACACTTCTTGGACGGGAAGAGAGATGCAATCAAGTTTCCACCTGCCAGTGCAAAAGGGCTTTGGGAACAGCTGGACGAAGCCTTGGCAAAAGAGTTGGATAACAACCTGAAGCAGATAAGTTTGGAGAAGAAGCTGGAAATCTTCGGCGACATAATATATCTGCACTGTCGCAAAGTGTTCGGAGTGAGGGAGGCAAGGGAAAGTAACCCACCACGAAAAAGTAGAAGACAAATTAAAATAGAAGAAATCAGGAAACAGAAGAAGCATGCCCGAAAACTTTTCAAGAACGCAGTTGCCACAGAGAAGGAAGGGTTACGACAGGTTTGGGAGCACCTGAAAGGCCAACATAATGCCCTTTGTAGAGCAGAAAGGTTGTGCAGGAAGAGAAGGAAGACTCGAAGGGATAGGGAAAGATTCTTCAGGGAGCCCTTCAAGTTTGCCAAAGAACTGTTTGAGCAGCCACGGTCGGGTACGCTAAACATCAAGAAAGAAGACCTGGAAGAACACCTTAGAATGACATATTCAGATGGTCGCAAAGATGAGCCGCTCAGCAGCATGGCAGGCCTTAAATGGCCGAGTAAGCCAGGAGCTGAATTTAACACCAAGCCCCCAACGGTGCAAGAGGTAGAAAGCATTGTCCAGAAAGCTCGGTGCAAGTCAGCTCCAGGTCCTAATGGTGTTCCATATGTGGTGTATAAGAGATGCCCTGAAGTGCTCAAACGACTGCTCCGTTTACTAAAGAATGCGTGGAAAGCCCAGCTTGTAAGCAAGGAATGGAGAAAGGCGAACGGAGTCTACATCCCGAAGGAGCAAAATTCCACAGACATCAGTCAGTTCAGGCCAATCTCACTACTCAATGTGGAAGGGAAGATATTCTTCTCAGTGATGGCGAAAAGACTCACTACATACCTCCTGGCAAATGGGTACATTGACACTACCATTCAGAAAGGAGGTATCCCAGGTACACCAGGATGTCTAGAGCATGCCACAATGATCTGGGAAGCAATCCAAAAGGCAAAGTCTGACAGAACAAACCTCCATGTAATCTGGTTGGATCTAGCGAATGCTTATGGATCCGTTCCACACCAGATGTTGTGGCAGGCCCTAGAAATGTATCATGTTCCACAAGAGATTGCAGCAATGCTGAAGCTGTATTTCGCAGGGTTTGCTGTCAGATTTTCAACCAGAGAGTACACAACGAAGTGGATTGGCCTTGAAGTTGGAATTGCAATGGGGTGTACCATCTCTCCGATACTATTCGTGATGGCTATGCAGGTAATCCTCAATGCGGCCGAAGGAATGGCTATAGGTCCAAAGCTTGGGGGAATGTGTCACATGCCACCGCTCAAAGCATTCATGGATGACACAACAATTCTGACATCAGATGAACATCAGGCCCGGAGGATGTTAGAACGCCTGGATGAACTAGTCAGCTGGTGCAGAATGAGCTTCAAACCCAAGAAGTCGAGAAGCCTATCAGTCAGGAAAGGGAAGATAGCAGAAGACATATTCGTGGTTTCCAACCAAAGAATCCCTACTGTCATTGAGGAACCTGTTAAAAGTCTTGGCAGGGTGTACGATGCCTCATTAAAAGACTCGAAGGCAGTGCAACAGACAATAGAAATGGCAGACAGAGGGCTACAGATCATAGACCAAAGCAGACTCTTGGGAAAGTTCAAACTGTGGTGCCTCCAGTTCATGTTGATACCGAAATTGCTGTGGCCACTGCTTATATATGAAATAAGCACAAGTACAGTCGAAGCTATAGAGCAAAAGGTCAACAAGTTCATGAGAAAGTGGCTAGGGGTACCACCAGGTCTGTCAGATGTAGCACTGTACTGCAAAAAGTCAAAACTTCTGCTTCCTTTCAAGTCAGTTGTTGAAGAGTACAAAGTTGGAAAGGCAAGGCTTGCAATGATGCTACGCGAGTCAGCTGATGACGTGGTTAAGTCCATTCAGCCTACACTGAAAACGGGAAGGAAGTGGAGAGTGGAAGAAGCTGTTGATGCTGCCCAAGAGTCACTCAAACTGAGGGAGGTAATCGGATACACACAGACGAATAGACGGGGATTTGGTCATGGAGACATCCGCTGGTGGTCCAAGGCATCAAGCAGGGAGCGCAGAGACATGGTTGTTCATGAGATACGAGAGGCTGAGAATGATAAGAGGTTGCAAAAAGCAGTGCAGCAGGTCCAACAAGGCCAATGGACTACATGGGAAGGAGCCCTGCAGAGGTCCTTGACATGGAATGATATATGGCATATGGCACCTCTTAGGCTCAGCTTCGTGGTTAGATCAATGTATGACCTGCTGCCGTCGGCCACCAACCTTGTGAAATGGGGAAAGTCGGATGATGAGCAGTGACCCCTGTGCCAGGGGAGGCAGACACTCGAACACGTGCTCTCAGCGTGTAAGGTGTCATTAGGGCAAGGGCGATACACCTGGCGCCATAACAAAGTGCTAAATGAGCTTGCTGCGACAATAGATCTAGCAAGGATGAAGGCGAACAGCAAACCCAGGCCGAGCACCGCAAATACATACTTTCTGAGGGCAGGAAAGTCAGCACACCCCAAACCGAGTAAACCAGGTAGCAGTTTACCATCTCTTCTTGATTGTGCGAACGACTGGGAGATGGCGGTAGACCTACCTGGACGAGGGGCATATCCAGAGAGTATCAGGAAATCGCGGAGACGGCCGGATATAGTGCTTCATTCTTGTTTAACGCTTCGGGTCATACTGATTGAACTGACCGTGCCATTTGAATCCAGATTAGACGAGCAACATTCGTTCAAAGCGGCCAAATATAGTGATCTGGCCGCGGATCTGAGACACGAGGGGTTCACTACAAGGGTCATGGCTGTTGAAGTGGGCGCAAGAGGGCTTGTGGCTGCATCAATGTTATGATATGATTCTATTGAAAACTGTTGGGGTTGAAGGGACAGGCGAGAACAAGGGCACTGAAGAGGCTTAGTGAAACTGCCGAAAAGGCATCAGGCTGGCTGTGGAACAACCGCAATGGGCAATGGAAATCGTGACAATAAACGCTGCGGTACAGAAAACACACCAGGAATTTT
Organism: Oreohelix idahoensis; assembly: GCA_024509875.1. Classification (NCBI taxonomy): domain Eukaryota; kingdom Metazoa; phylum Mollusca; class Gastropoda; order Stylommatophora; family Oreohelicidae; genus Oreohelix; species Oreohelix idahoensis. The sequence continues at coordinate 271,596 of JAMPIV010015362.1, forward strand.
TCTAAGTCGACAAAACGCTGAGTTTTGTGGTGAACGGAATACGATAGTCCTTTGAGAAGGACGTCAAGATTCTCTTTGTTACTTTTCACAGACCTACCAGACACAGTGGACAATTTGCCTCCACGGCGGAAGTCTGCAAATAAACCAATAGCGGAGTTGTGATGTACCCTTCATAAATAAACGTTGCTACCATAAAGTAACAATAATCCGTAAAAATGGGTTTCATTTAAAAACGATACCAAGACTGGTAACAGAGAAAAAATAAAATGCCTCGTCTGAGACGCTTGGGATGTCATGACACCAAGTGGGCCCCCCCCCTTAGAGTATAAACTCTGTAAAGTGATACTGAGTACAAGGTTCGCTTTTTCACCTGGGCTCCGACACACTTGTTCTGTTGGGGGGATTTTCTTCTGAAGATCAGAGTGCCTCCTGTTGTATCGCTCTGTAAAGAGTTTCCTATCATGGTTGGGTGAGCGGTGGAGAAGGGTTTACAATGTTCTTCTAATTCGTGTATTGAAGAAGGTTTTACGCTCATTCAAAAATTCAACCACAACTCCGCAACTATTAATTTTGGTAACAAACAGTTAATGCCCTTAGAAATACTCAGTTACTTGAACAGCAGGTATTAAATACAATACCTAAGACGTTTGATTACGATGACGATTAACTAACATGGAAAGAGTTGAATTGAACATAATGCATATTTACTGACGATAAAGCACACATTTTTACTCGCGCACTGCTTTCAATAAAAATAGTTCGCCATAACAGTTGATTAAAAAGATTCCAGTCATAACAGGTTAGACCTATCCTTTTCTCTACGTGCCAAGATCAAGATGTCTGGGAGTTCATAATTACAATTAAATCCATCGTATCAGGTATTTCCATCGTAGAATTACTACAAGGTGAAGCTAGCCGCTGATGAAATTGGGAAACAAGAGTGGTGTGAGACATCACTGATTAATATTCTTTCCCTGACTGTGGACAGCAAAGTTTTATCGAAAAACGCAATCTGTATTGATGTACCCTACTCAGTCCATTTGATATTTCCTCCCCGAAGAAAGAGAGGCTCTAAGTGCATCGTGATAAATAACGCACATTTATCATTGGTTTCTTACGATTAGCATGACTTAAAACTGCCATCTTGTAAATAGTACGCAACACTGATACCGTCAGATAGCATGCCCTGTAAAGTAGAAGGTCATCGAATAATTATTTATGTGTATGTCATCACTGGTCGTATGAGGTGTTTCGACAAACATTCACATTTTAACTGCACGCGAAAAGGATCCCGCGTAATATTGAAGCTTTTACCTACAAGTGGCCTCAAATCTGTCTAGAAACTAATATATTACGTCGTCGGACCTCCCTTCATGGTGAGAGAAATCTAAATTTGTACATATGGGTAATTTTAGGTGAACATTAAACCCTAAAATTATCATGTCTTGTGCAAGATGAAGCAAGTAGTGCAAACCTACTTCAAGTGGGGAAGGAGAGTATTTTTTTGAATACTATAGTTCATGTAAAAGGTAAAATAGATTGCGTGTAAAGTAGTTCCGTCAAACTGTTAAAATGAGAATGGTCGTCGAAAATAACTTAAATGAGAGATGACACGCAGCTTCATTAGGAAACAATTATGGTTGATCCCATCCCTAGTGTAGTAATGCTTCTAAATTGATTTCAAACGCAGCTCCAAACCACATCCATTATAGCTTCAGCTGTAACGAGGATTATTTTTGATCTTTATTTTTTAGTTCATTTGTATTTAATTGTAATCAAACTGAAGTTGCGATAAAGATTTTGTAATTGGAATGTCAGGCTTTTGTATTTTCTTTCAGGGGATATTTATCAATTCTCCTTCATTCTTGGCCATTTTTCAGCCCTCTTTTCTTGGCTAATTCACTTTACTTCCTTCATTGTTCTCAAAACTTTTGATCAAAATTCATTAGATTGAAAAACTGTAAACAAGCAAGTCAGATGTTAGGGTTTGAAAGCTTTTTAAGACATAGTATTTCCAGATAATAGATAACCTTTTTGCTTAGTACCCTGATGGACGAGTTCCAGCACACATTGTTTTTCTTGTAATTTTAAGTAGGATTTGTTTTTATTCTTCCAGTCCTGCAGTTTGTCCCTACCAGGTGACCTCGGAAGACCCTCCCGTTTTCAGGGTGTAATCCATAGCCTCAAGGGGAGTAAACTGATAAACGATAAGTCCAACATCTTTTGTCGCTGTTTTCTTTTCAGCTTCTTCACAGCTAATGGAGCTTTTCGAGGATGTTTCTGTTTCACTGCTGAAATCGTTGTTCCAATAAATTTGTCATCTTCGAGCTAATTTTCAAATTTTTTTTTCTCAGCCCTTTTTTCTTCACCAACCAAATTTTGAACACTTTTTCTAGCCTAAGAGTATTGACGACTAATTTTCCTCTGTTCAGATAAATTTCAAAAAAATCTCTTTAGTCATACTTTTACTTAATACATTGAAAAAAGAGAGAATTTTTATTATTTGTTTTTCTAATAACACAAAATAAAATAAACAAGATTCTAAGTATTAGAATGACAAATCAACTGTTAAAAAGTACGTCCTGTGATTGTCATAATGAACATGTGTCATTTACGTGGAATGCCGCCTCGAAGAACCATAGACTGGCGTCTGAATGTTTTTTTCACATTACAAAACCTGCACGCTTCCCGCGTTTATAATAGAAGAGTCATAATAAATATCTGAACTTTGTATTGACGACTAATAACGAAGGTTGCTTAGGGCTGGATAAATCTTATGTATAAGAAACAAATTATGTGAATGTTTTGCAGGTTCTTGCAAGGTGACCCTACTTCAGTGGGGATGTTTATAAAAAAATGAGAGGAGTATTTATTCTGAATACGATGTCTTATTGTAATAACAAGAGAATATGTACATTGAGAAACAAAATGCTAGTCCAAAAGTAAAATATTTACGTGTAAAGTAGTAACGAAACATCCATAAACTGTGACCAAAAAAAACCCGACAGTAAAACTTTTTCCTTTAATTTGTAAAAAGAATTAATTGCTAAAACTAAGGAAATAAAATACCTTTCGTTTGATATATTCCCATGGTCGTAAAACGTAATGAGAGATGACGTCCAGCTAGTGTGGCAGCTGATCCAAGGAAACATTATGGTTGATCCCATCCCCAACTGAAGTAGATTGCATCTGAAAACAATACAAAAACATTAACTTTAGATTTCATTCACCAAACACAGCTCCAAACCACAGATTATAGCTTGCAGCTGTACGAGGATACATTTTTCCAACTGACTTATATTTCTACAGCATTTAGTTTTAATTGGATGTAATCAACTGATTTGTGGACGCACAGGTCAGGTAAAGATCTAAACTTATAAATAGGACAAATATTTTTGTAATGGAATGTGACAAACCCTTTTTATTTGTTCTCTTCAGGATATTATTTCTTTCGATTTTCATTCTTTTTTTCATTCATTCACATTTATGTTTCAGCACCTCTTTTCTTGGCATAATTCACTTTAATTCCTCTTCTTAAGTTCTCAATAAACTTTTGATGACCGCAGCCCCCAAAATTATTGCACGGTGAAGCCAACGGCCGTGGGGTAGATAATTACTGCTGTATAACAAGCAAGCGGTCATGGTTATAGGGTGAGATCCACCATGAAAGCTTTTAATTTCATTTAAGAACATAGTATTTTCATTAATAACACCTTGTTGCTGTAAATGTAGATATGATTGTTTTAATTATATTCCTGATGGACGAGTAGCGTCCAGCCACACATTAATAAGAACAAACAAACCCGACAGTCCTTTGAATTAAAAAGTACCTACGCACCTGATCTTATAAATGACCATAGATAAGTATTACCTATAATTCCCTTAGACTGGAGCGTGTCGTATCGGTGCGAAAAACCCGGTAACCTTTACTGCGAGATGACCAGCTTTGGCATCAGATATCATTGAAAGGTGAGTTTGATTTCAAAATTAGCATCCGCACGATTGTGCACTATAATAGGTGACGAATCACGGAACCACAGTACGTTTGCTAGACGGTCATCATCCCGTCCCTACGTTAAAATGAAATCGCACAAGGGGAGTAAAAACTGATAGAAGTTTCAGGACTGCATAGTCGTTAGGTGGTGTGACAGCCTTGCCTGTCATGTTCCTAACTCAAGGTCATGGGTACCCATTCACGCAGCAGGATAATAGCAGTGAGTCGGTATCGTGATGCGGTTTGTAGAAGACCAAGACGAACTCTTGTCCCATCAGCCAATAGTTATGTTTTTCCAAATACAAAAATGAAGCTTTTGGGGAGTTTCTTCGATCTCACTACCGCTGTTTTGAGTATATTTACATAAGTATGGCGTTATGTTTAGACATAAACTAACCCTGCACATAATAAATATCTGGAACATTAGTATTACGACTAATACAGTCGTAACAAGATTACAACCGGTTAGTCGAATGTTTCCAGGCCTTCGGCCAAGGTTGTCACTTCAAGAGAGTCGGAAACGATTCGTTAATAACTACCGAAATGGATTCACAGCTGAAGATATATTTGTATATGCCTGTAAATGCCTATCAAAGGGATCGTCGGTAACTACCGTGGATCTCCGTTGTATATATAATATTGGGAAGCCGGTTGGGTCAGTCACGGCTAATCCAAGAGGTAATTCAAGTATCAATGCCTAAGTAACTTTACATGCCTAGAATGTATGTAGTAGGAACTTGCACCTACGTTCGACTATGATTAGTTAATGAGGACTTCTTTACAAATGAACATACTCAAGATCGGGATTTTAGATACTACCAAGTATAATGAGAATCTCCTGTCCTTGAGGAAAGGTCAACCGTGATCAATATAACCTTGTACTTAACTACTTCATGACCTTTATGACTATTGATGTATTAACTCAGAGACCTGGTCAGAATTTTCTTGAGGATTCTTCTGAGACTATTTATTTGAATTTTTATTGAGGACATACGTCCACTATCATCATGTTGAATTACCTATTAACTGTCAACGTTGAATGTCTCGTCCCGTATGATGTGATGTCAATAAACAATGTATCAATTTTCAAGTAACGAGTTTGACTACCACAGTATTGGCACTTGTTGATGTGCCTACGTTGAGTTTTCATCTTACTGCATCAAGATTAAATATATTCGCGAAATCAGCACGATTCAGTAGTCATGCAGAAACACCCATTGACATTGACACAACCAGTCCCAACAATATAGAAGCTCAACAATATGGCGGCGCAGTGTGGTCTGAAAATATCCAGTTTTCAGTAGCGGAATCGAACTCAAGTCTACATTCAAACTCGGTTGAATAGAAGTATGCTGTCTTTCAAGGCGACAACATCCCGGACCTTGCAGCACTTTTAACGGGCATCCTATGTCAAGGACAACCCAGGGACTTAAACTTTCAAGTTTCAACATTGGACTTCGTCATTACAGTACTTCAAGTAGATGACTCAAACATGCAGTCCCGGATGCGAGGGATATCCTTTTTTTTAGCCGGTTGAGATAAGTAAAAACGTCGTGTTGTTATTACACCGTTTTACGTTTAGCTGTGCCTTGGCTTAGTAATATGTCCACTACTTTTTATTCATGTTTCATGTTCCATGTTCTATGTGTTTACGTGGGAGGTTGGGAATGGCGACTTAGGATGGAAAAATACCAGTTTCACCACAGGTCCGTCTTGAGTGTTCTATAGGAATTGTTTTGCAGACTTCCCTCAGTAGAATGTTCCAATGCGTGAGCATAGAAGGATTTTTTAGTCCACTGTGTCTGGTAGTCTGTGACATCTGACTGTTTTAGTTGTACCGTCAAGTTTTAATTGTTGTTTTCACAGTTATTTTTACTCGTACCTTAGTTTTATAATGTATCTTGTTTGTATTATGCGTCCTTCTCACCTGACTTTTGTTCAGTTTTTTACAAAACATATATTTTTACACTGTCCTGTCAATTGTATTGTTTAGTATTTGATCGCAGTTATCATCGTAATTCTTTACGACATTCCATTTTAGTTTCACATTTTATTTTTATTGGATTTCTGCGACTGTTTTCATTTGTCTTTGATTATCGTGTCGTGTCAGTATTGTGCCTATTGTCTGTCACGTTATTGCTTTCATAACATTTCATTGCATAAATTACTTTATTAATTATTAATATAATTGCCTATTATATGACTTGAATTTACCGTTCTAGGACAGGAACGAAGACCACTCGTTATAGTAACACTTTTAAGTAGAATTATTACAGAATAATATTGAATAATGTCTACCTTAGATTATTTTATTAAACAGGCTAAGGCGCTTAATATACCTCCGGAAGAGATTAGATCATTTGCTATGACGGAATACAAAGAGTCTCAAAGGTTGGAATCTCAAAGATTAGAAGCTGAGAAATTAAGATTGGAAAATTTGAGATTTGAGGCTGATGAAAATGAGAAAAAAATGAGATTGGCCGCTGAATTGGAAGAGAAACGATTTCAGCGTGAGTCCGAACAAAAAAAATTCGAGGCTGAAGAAAAATTTAAAAGAGATGCGGCAGAAAAACAAAAGGAGATGGAAGTTAAACAAAAGGAAATAGGAGTTAAACAAAAGGAAATGGAAGAAAGAAGATTAATAGCTGAACAAAATACAAAAAGGCTTCAGCTTGAGACAGACGAGAATGAAAGGAAACGTCAGCATGATTTGAAACTTGCCGAATTGGAATTTGATAGAATAAGATTGTCAAGTGAATGTAATACACAAAAGACTCAGGAAGGCCAGTCTTCATTTAGACATGAGAATTTTCGAGAGGTTCATCTCAAATTGCCAAAGTTTAATCCAACATCCGACGATGTGATATTTTTTTGGATAGATTTGAGTCTACATGTCGGTCGTACAACTTGGACAAATCATTATATTGCACCCACTTATCCAGATTACTTACAGGAGAGGCAATGGCTGTTTATCACACTACGAGCTCTATAGATAAAAATGATTACGATGCTCTTAGTGCCGCTCCTCTAAACAAATTTCAAATGACAGAAGATCAATACAGAATGAAGTTCAAGTCTATGCTCCCACAATCTAGCAAGAATTTTGATGATTTTCTTTCTCAAATACGTCTTACCTTGGAAAGATGGATTGAACTATCCAAGGTAGAGAAATCGTATGAGGGTATTTTCGACTTATTATTACGAGATAAAGTTTTATCGGCAGTAAGTCCTGCATTTCTTGCGTTTCTACATGAACGTAAGCCTGGTAATATAAAAGAAATGTCAGAACATTGTACAAATTTCTGCACCGCTCATCCTAACATGGATGTCAGCAATGCGCAGCTTAAGGACGATTTACCCGTTGCTTTCGCTATGCAACAAAACAATTTCCCTAGAAATCGTTCGATGAGTAGCGATAGAAATTTTCAAAGGGGAAGTAATAATAATTTCAACTTTGGTCATTTTCAAAAGGGGAAACAATACCAACAGTCTGCTCCATTTAATGTATCATGGGGGCAATCTCACAGATCTCGAGATTTTATTAACAACAATCCTAAATATAATCAATGTAATAATAATAAACAACATTGGAGATCTCAATCACATCATCCTAAAAATAGAAATAAATTTATGAATAAGTCATTTCGCCAACATCACAACAGTGATAACTTTCATTGGCGGACTCATCCAAATTTTAATGATGGCAGAAACAGTAATTATAGCAATTTTAATGACAACAGTCAAATTCGATCGCGACGTAGAGATAGATCGTCGAGCACGCCACGACAACATTCAAATGTTGCTTCAATTGAAGCACAAACTAACAAAGATAAAGATAATAATGTTAATCAACATAACGCTATGTCTTGTATCGATCTAGAACAGGTAAAGACATGTCAAGAATGCTCAACGCTATTCCAGCCCAAGGCGATCACAACGCTGCGATGCGGGCACATTTTACCAAGTCTACCAGCAGTTTGTACAGCTACTTCTGCATCAGTTCACCATGGAAAGGGGTGTTTAAAATTTAACAGAGGATACGTCAACTCTATTCCTTGCTCTATCTTGTTTGACTCAGGCTGCAGTACAGTGGGAGTGCGGAACTCTTTGGTCGACCCCGCCTGTGCAACTGGAGAGACCATCCAATGTGTTACTTTTAGTGGGACAGTGGAAACATTCCCCACAGCCATTATTGAATTAAATACACCTTTCTTTTCAGGGAAGATCCATGCCTGTCTTCTTCCGAATCCAATTAGTGATGTCATATTGGGTCGAATACACGGTATAAAAGAGTGTACCCCTCAGCAAATTGCTGAATGGGAAAAGCAGAATATACAGGATGCCTATGCATTTACTACTATTCCTAGATTTGTTTCACATGCTCATATTGCTAAACTGTTATGTAATGATAAGGTCTTGGAATCTAGCATTGAAAATGATTCCACTGTTCATTACGCACTGTGGCTAATTCGTTACAGCCTTTACGACATGCGTCCATTCTTAAGAAGGATATTAAGGTTTCAACGCAACCTGTGAAGACTAGTAAGTCATTCCAGGGGACATATACCTTCCCTCGACGTGATCAGCAGGCAACTGATCGTAAGAAAAAGGTTACGTTTGAGAAAAAGGGAAAGGATGTTCCTAACAAAAAAAAGATTTGTAACTCAGATGGAAAAATTAATACCAATAAGGTTGTCAGTAAAGTTTTAACTTTGCCCAGCAAGCAGGTGCCTACGACATGCCGTACACCTACACCTTTGTCTGGCATAAGTAATAATAATCAAGTACAAAAGTATGGTACATTTCAGAATAATCCTAAAGGTATAAATAATAAATATTATAATATACCTAAGAGGGCTAATGTTACCCATCAACCTTGTTCACATTCTTGTGACTATGGTACCACTTATATTGGTAGAGGTGCATCTTCTCGCACCATCCTTGTGCAAAATCTGCCACAGCGAACTAGTTGGCAAGCACTAAGAGATTTTCTCAACCACACAGCAGACGTTAGGTTCGTGCGTCTGTTACCTCATACCAATAACAGGTATGGTGACGCCGTGGTTACTTTTAGGACCAATAGAGATGCTCGCATGGCTATCGAGCGGGATAATGGTGTGTATTTCCACCACCATTCTCTCCGATTACAATTGGTTCCCGATTCTGCGTCACGCAGATAGTAACCTACGGATATTTGATTTTGATTGCACATTCTTTGATGACTCAGCCTATGCAGTCATCATCTCTTTCTTGTAATAGTTACTTGTTCTTTTTCTAGTTCTCATGAACTATTCCAATGGAATTTTATGCCATTTGGGTTAGTTAACGCTCCTGCCACGTTCGTACGCATGATGCGTCGAATTCTATCTCATCATCCCAACGTCATTGCGTACATAGATGACATTTGTCTTTTCAGTGACTCATGGGAAGAACATTTAAAAGGATTAAACTCATTACTGTCCACGTTACTATATCATAACTTAACTGCTAAGCCATCAAAGGCATTTGTGGGTTTCTACGATATTTCTTTTTGGGGGCACCGTATTGGTCGCGGTATGTTATATACAGAGGACAGTAATGTCTCTAAAATCCTTAACATCTCCACACCTAAAACAAAGAAACAAGTGTGATCTCTACTAGGACTAGTACAATACTGTGGGAAATTCATACCACATCTTTCGTCCATTACTGCTCCTTTCTCTTCATTACTTAGCAAGGGTGCAGCTAACGTGATTCGGTGGTCTAACGAACATCAAATCGCGTTGGATATCATAAAGAAATTTTTTTCGGATCCTCCTGTGTTAAGGTTGCCTAATGCGAATTTACCATTTGTCTTACGCAGCGATGCTTCTAATTACGGCGTGGGAAGCGTCTTACTACAAGAATATAATGGCACCTTGCATCTAGTTCTCTATGTGTCACGGAAGTTAACTCCGACTGAACAAAATTACTCAGTTTTAAATAAGGAACTTCTCAGGCTTGTTTGGTCAATAACCAAACTCCAGAGATATCTGCTTGGATCACACTTTATTGTGAAATCAGACCAAAAAGCGCTTACTGCCCTCAACACAAAGGACGTGAAATCTGCAAAATCTACTAGGTATGCGATCGCTCTCCAACCATATAGTTTCACGATTCGATCCATACCTGGCACACAGAATGTTCTCGCTGACATTTTGTCGAGATGTCCGAATGAATCGAGTTAGCAGCTACGCACTAAAGACAACTGAACTTCGACACTGACAGTTCGTCGAGTGTAACATTTTACGTGTGATACCTCGATTATAAGAGTCATTAACATTCAGTCAAGTGAAATCTACAATGCTTATGTATCAAAATAACATGGAACGTTAAGGTATATGACTATCTTTGTGAAAATAACATTCACTTAATTATGACATTGAAGAGAGAATAACGTTGGAAAAGGATTATATTTTCTCACCGAAATAACATTTCTAGCACTTTGATTTCTTCGTGGAAGTGAACTTGTTAGATTATTAACTGTTCACTAACAGGAAAATGGAACTTCCGTTATTTAAGGAATTAATATCATTATTAGAGTGAAATAAATGAATTAATTAGATTTTTAAACTTAGATACTTAGTTAGTTAAAGTAATGATTAATGTAATTAACTATACAATATTTAAGTGGATTGATCAATATTTGTATTTAAGCACATTAATTTAACATTAGTACTTTAATTAGTACCACAAAAGGACTTAGAGACACGGTTAAGTGCGTTGATCTTACACGTGTTTAAATTGTATTCTTTCATTTTTTTCATTTTTTCACTTGTCATTTTAAAGACATATCCATCACTTTTCTGTTTATTCATTGGTTTCTCATCATTTCTTTGTATTTGCGTTT
>JAMPIV010015363.1:0-25178 GCA_024509875.1 Oreohelix idahoensis
AAGCGTATTTCTATCCCAAAACACTGAGCCAAATCAAGCAAAGCTACATCTGCCATCTTGCATTTGACAGCATTATTCCCGGGCCAGAAGTTGGTCTGTTTGGATCCATGACATCTGAGATTCGACAGATAGCAGACACGTTGTCCAGAATGTCAAGAAACTTAGCAAGGAATACTAAAGAACCTTAAAACAACTCCAAGAGGTTTATCACCCCGGGAGAAAGTTTGCACTGAAATACTTAATTATAGAAGAGCCGATATTTATTTAGTCCTGATTACTAATTTCTCCAACTTCCATTGAAGTAGACTTCTCTAACTAAAATGACGGCACACCTTAGTCATTCAGGAAATTAGAAGTCTCCTTTTGCTCGTTATGGGTTCCCAAAGTTATTGTACTCTGACCAAAGGTACACAGTTTAACGTCTGCACAGTTCAGATCAACTTACTGCTCAGATGGGGAATACTTCATTGTTAAATCAGCACCAGGTCACCATAAAGCCAATGGCTTAGCTGAATCTATCTGCTGGACACTCATCAAGGGTATGATGGACACGAACTGTTCAGGACCAATACAGACTGCGTATGAGGGCACTACTTGATCACTTCGTAATACTCCCCGAGACAAGGGTTTGATCAATAGGTCCAGCAGAAATACTGTTCAGCAGGAAACTGCCCGTACACATGATACCTTCTGCATGAGTGAAATCCGTTTGCAATCTCACAAGTAGAGTTATTGAAAGTAGAAGGCAAGAAGAGACAGAACAGTGAAGAAGTAATAATGATAAAACTGCATCATGAACTGGCCCAAGTTGTCTCCACACTCAAACAATCACCAGCCAGTATTACTCCTCCTACCAAGAACCCAAGGAACATAACCAAAAACTGGGCAAAAACCTGGAAGGATTGAGAATAGGCTATTTTTGAAAGATAAATCTTATCCCTCGTTTGAAGGGGAGTATGGAGGTCAAATAATGTCAGAAACCGAATTCATCTAAGACCTAAAATCAAACACCTTTCACAAAGACCTGATCCCGAGTACCTGGAAATTTGATGTCATCCTCTCCAGTTCTAAACCCTAGCAACAGGTTTGTTTTACCAGACAATGAGAACACTAGTGGAAGTGAACATTTCCCATTCTCCGAGAAAGTTGATCCTTCAACTCCAGCTACTTCTAGTCCCTGGGAAAGCTGGCAAAGGAACCAGAAACAAATTCTCTCCTACTCAACTTGCACTAAGAGACCTCAAGAAGAGATCGCAAGATAACAATCTTTGGAATGAATGACTTTGTTCCCACTCATAAAGAAGGGGGATGTTGATGTTATACGATTTCCCGACGTAGAGTTACTTTGCCCTTTTATGGGAACCTCATCTTGCTTACCCTCTTTCCTACTTCCTGTTTTTCTAAGATGGCGAATTAAACATGTCGATCCTTGTATCTTGTGTTCAAGCTTCGTGATTATACTTCGTAACGTGAGTATGTATGACAGCCAGCCACGTCTCATTATATCTTACATTATTTACTACACACGACGGTAAAGATCAATAAATTGCTTAAGAATTCAGAATGCAATTCGACACCAAATACATTTTTCTTCTGTAATTCAGTCTTTAATTTTGCAAACACGTTGTTACCCTCTGTATTTCGCCCTATATCACCAAACATTGTGTTACAATTATCCCTAGTAAATACAAGACCATCTGTCGCCAAGAAGGTCATGATTTGACCATGGTGTCTGTTCAAATCAATTACCCTTTAGCCCCCCAAGGAAACATCAGGCCTTCAACAAACACACATGCCTAGTCCCTTCCTGTCCTGTGTCATCCCTCAAGTTCTTTTCTAAGTTTTTCCTCATTATTTTCACCTCTGATTAAGTTCTTTTTGCCCGTGTGTTTTTTTATTACTTGCTTTTCTTTAGCTTGGCAACGTATGGTCTTCTCTCTTGTCCCTCTCTTGTGACCTTTTTTTTTTCAAATGTTGCAATCGATTTTCAATCACTTCCCAGATTAACAATACTATGAAACTTTCATAGTTTTGTATTCCCCCATGACAATACAATAATCATTCGCAAAAATTATAAAATTGAATAAAATTAAATTAAGTTTTATTATTATTTCATCACTGAAATGATTAATAACTAATACCATGCAAATAATCTAGTGTATTCCTTCCACTTGGCTGATCTCTCTTAAACAAAAAATAAAAAGAAAAAAATTGTTCTTCCCCCCCCCCCCCCCTGGGTACCACCACACTATCGCACGCGGCGTCCACAGGACACTCACACAACTGAATACTACGTTTGTTTTTAAGAAAAAAAAATGTAATTTACAACTCTTATCACTGAGTAAGGGAACATATCGGAAAACTTATGACGTCACAACTTTGCAGTCTGCAAAAATGTTGCTTTTGATGGCAGAATCGAGCGAAGTGTGCTAACCTTGGTCCAGAAATCCTCCTCGTTCCTTCAACCCTGTTATCTATGACTTTCATCGATATCTCCTTTTACTTTCGAAAACCTCTGCTTTATTTGTATATAAGGTTTTCCTAAATTGGTTCCGTATTCTGTTTATTTTGAATATATGAAGACGATAGACACAGTAGTTTTTAACCACGCTGTATCTCTTACATGTATCTCCGAAAGTAAATAACACAGCAACTAATCCGTAGGTCTGAATATAACTGGATTTATCCTTCAAAAACAGGAATTACTTTCACTACCTTCTGTCGATCCATTTTTTTGCAATACATGTGAATCTTCTTCTTCTTCGTTCGTCCTGAAAAGGACGTCGGTTGCGTTGTTTCCGTTTACATCGAAGCTGCGATATTTGCATCTTTCGACCGACACATCCGCCTTCAGCCCTGCATTTCTGGGACCTGGTTAGCCTTCCCTCATCAATCCCTACTCACTCAGCCAGACTGCAGTGATGCTGCCTGTTTCCAGGACCAGCACTTGGAGCTGGAGTAGGGTCTTGGTCAGCTCTGGTCATGCACAGATTCTGTGAATTGATTAGGCATAGGCGTGTCTACTATTACAATAATGTGGCCATCACGTTTGCAATTGAATACGTGTTGAAGATGATTTCTTAAATGATCTGCATGCGAAATACTCGTGACATTGTTTGTCATTGACATTTAATGCGCTACCAAACTGGACCTTCCTTGATCTAATTATTTCAATGGGTATCATCTCTTTGCGGTTCATAAATATCATAATGGAACGTTGCTCCTCTAATGTGCTTGTAAATAACGGTAAGGTCATCTTTAAAGAAATTAAACTTCATCCGAATCATAATCAGATGTCTCTGAGAAATTGAAAATCAATCTCGGCTGAATGAAGGACAAACCATCGTTCTTCCAATATTCCTCTTCCTCTTGTAACACATGGTTCTCACTTTTCTTCCAATAATCCCTGGCTATATTGGAGATGGCGGCTTTTATAAGTATTTCAACATCTTTTAATTTGAACGTTCTATTTTCTGTTGCTACCTGTTCCTTAATTTTAGCCCATACTAATTCTATTGGGTTTAAGTGAGAATGGTAAGGAGGTAATCTTAAACATCTGTGGCCATGTTCATGGATTGCCTTGTCTATGTGAAATATCTTTGTATGCTGTGTCTTTTTTTACAATTCCAAGTAATTCAGGTTCATGGACATTTCGTTGAATGGAATGTTGTTTATGGTCAGCCAAATCTTTATTACATCTTTAATACTTGGTGAATTAGAAACTTTATCTTCTGGTGCCACAACGTTGTGATATGAGGCATTGTCCATTATCAAACACCACGGTCTATCCAAGGAAGGAAGTACATGATTCACAATCCAATCTTGAAATATCTTGCCATTCATCTCTGCATGGTAATCCCTATTATCTGTGACGGTGTACTCTCCATAGAAAAAAAAAAAAGCGAATTGCGTGATACTGTGGTTTCCGGTGCGCCTTCTGGCCCAGTATCTATGACTTTAGCACCTGTTCAACGGGAGAGTAGGCTCATCCCTAATCTGTTTATGTTCCCAGTAGTAGACTATTCGCAAGCAGCCTGGGGGTGTCACTGCTCTGCGCGGACCTTGTTTACCGAGGCGGCGTCCGAGCTCGTATGGTGAAAATATGGTTGCATTATCTTCAAAATAGCCCTGTCTTTCCTGCCATCCTGCAACTTTGAGTTAGGGAGTTCTGAGCTCCAGTCTCTTTCCCAGGCATTTTATCCTGGCCTGGCACGCATACAGAGGACTCCACTTCTGGTTCTAAGTTAGCAGTTGGGGACAGGTGGGGTAGCACACTGTGCATTCCCCGTCATCCAGGGGGCTCTCCAACTATGCAGAGCTTGCACAATGCTGTGCTCTGGTTCTGGGCTCACCCAAGGAATCCTCACGTCCTGCACAGAGCCACTTCCAGATACCCACCACCTGCCAACCCCCCATTGTAGAAATCTCCTGCATGCGGCCATCCAGTCAAGAGCCAGTATTAAGTCTGGTGCCCAAGTGATTCCCCCCAAGCTCAGTGTGCAATTCTGGGTTCTCATCATGCTGCAACACAGGGGGGATTGTGATGCTCAGCCATCTCTCTCAACTCTGCACCGATAAATGACATCGGGGACTTAACTGTGTCTCAGTACTGGGAGGCCCCGTTTCCGGGTACACCACACACAGCCAGTTGAGGCAACGGTCGCCGTGGGCGTGTCTTCAGTGGGGAAGTTGTGGAGTCTTCCTGTCCATGTTCTTGCACATCCTAACACTGCCCGCAAGACATCGGAGGTTTGGAGAGTGGCCTTCTCTGCTTTTTTGAGCCGGGGTGGGCTCCCCGGGCAAGTCTCGATGGGGATCGGGACGTGTCCACGCGCCAGTGGGCCCAGCATCGGCCGCATCTGTTGGAGGACTTGCTCTGCCAGGTTTGAGTTAGTAAATTCCAACTTTGTCATCTTCTTGGCATTGTGATGCTGGGGTGCCTGTGGATTTCCTAACGCCCCGGGTAGAAGCCAGAAGTGTACTGTGCCAGCTCTGGGGGAGATAAAGGGGGTGTTTCTGCGTCTCCTTGTGATACGTAGCCAAGGTAGGGCTCACAGTGCTCTTTCCCCGCCACCAAATTGCCTGCTGGTTACGCCGAGTTCTCCGAGGCTCTAGGCATGTGACCAAGAGTTGAAGGCAATAGGATCGTCACGTCCTGAGTCTCTGTGCCTGTACGATGGGTTCCGATCTTCAGGGAGCAGTCCACACTCGTTCCCACTCCCAAGACTTGTTCAGTATCCATCTGGCTCCTTCCCACCCACAGAGGGCGTGTACGGTGTAGTGCACCGGTTTTATTATCGAGGTTTGCTCCTCTAGATCCGTTGTGTTTAGCCTGAGGATTCGCACCCTCAGTTACCAGGACTACCTCGAGGAGGGTGTGGCTCTTCACCACGCACAACGATCTTGGGGTATGAGAGGTTTTGCTAGGCCAAGAGACTAACACCGCAATGGTCGCTCCTTTCATGAACAGAATTCACTAGGCCTAGGGTGAAGCAAGGGGGGAAACCCACTACCCACAACACCAGCACATCATACCCCCTGTCTGTAGACTTTGCCCCTATTATCTGTGGATTTTGAAACAAATATGAGTTCAGTATTATTTAGAAGCCCATGATGGCTGCTTCCTGGATGTGCAATTATTAGGCGCTGTCCTTTGCTGCTTGGTACTAGTCTCTTAGTTGTTCCATCAGATGATTGCCATTCTCGTTCATTACTGTGGTGCGCATTGATCCAAGTTTCATCTAAATACACAAAATCATAACAATCTCTTCTCATTTCTCTGACCTCGCGTAAATATTTGCTTCTCATTGCAACTATATGAGGCTTCTCACAAATAAGGTTTCTACCACCAACATATTTTCTAAAAGTGAATCCCAAACTCCTAATAGTCCTCCATAGCGTAGATTTGGAAATATCAATGTCATTATTCTTTCTTAACCAAATTTTCAATTTCCTTAAAGTCACTGCCTCATTATTGTTAAACATATTGCAAATTTCTCTGCGGATCAATTCTCTGTCAAAATTATCCACCACTCTTGGCCTAATTTTCGTGTGTAAAACACTGGAACTATACATTTCAGATGTCGCTATCCAGCGGTGCAATGATCGTTTGCTTATCCCCAAGGCGTGAATAGTCCTCTTTTGTGGGTTTGAAATAGAATGATATAGTTTTCCTCGAGTAGCTTCATTGCAGAAATACTTAAAAATCCTATTTGTGATTTGCTGTAATGTCATAAAATGTACTCGCAGACTCATTTTTCCTTCTTAACCACACAATAATTTTTGTAGACACACCTCTGATTGACAATGTGTGCGTTGCACCGGATATAAACTGTTTTATGTTCAAGAAGTGCGATTTCACGCAATTTCACTCAAAAATCATGCCAATTGCTTGATAAACCAAAAATGTGCAAATGAGGTCGTATAATTTACTGTAGACATTTCAATATGTGTGCGTGTGATGTGTGTTGGCAAGTAGGATTTTATATTATTTCGCAAAGAAACGAAAATTGAAACCAATGGCCGCATTTTAATGAAAAATTTAATTCATAGGGTCTATACCATTTCAAATTCACACACAAAATTTCACTTATATGCGTTATATATTCGCTGAGATATAGCATTTTGAAGTTGGGCAAAGCTAGTGAAACGTGCTTATAGCTATCGTATTTTTAAATCTATAAATAACTACAGTATTTGAAATTTTTCTGAGGGGCCAGTCAAATGTACCGCCAACAATTTATCTAGTGCATTTGAATTTTTATAGGAAACAAGTAAAATGTTACCACCCACCCCAAAAATTACAGAACAGCATAGTACAAAATTTAACAACCAATCAAATCGTTTCCATATTTTATAGTGGTAAGAAAATTTTGGTTGACGTGAAATAAATGCCTATTTTGTGTTTTTGACCGAACGTAGATAATTTATTTCTTAATAACTAAAGATAATTAAAATGAAAGGGATATCTCAAATTATAGCGCTGATATTGCTTAACATATAAACATACAGATTCCCTCATAACAAAAATTTTATGGTAGTATAAAATTTAATTTAGTGAGATTTTCACATCAGGGTAAGGCCCAAATTAGTTACAAAAAAATTACCCACACGTGAATGCACAGGAATAACTAAAGGAAAACTATATAGAGCGATAGAGAAAAATTGGCCACTTGATTATCACTTTTGATAATTAAAATCGGTCCACTAATAAACTAGATATAAAATATTCAAATTTAGTCAGATCATTCAGATACGCTTAGAATCGTATAATTACAAGTCTCAAAAATTAACTTTTTGACTTTCCTCTGATTGGATGGGTGTATTGCTATAAATAGTAACAAACTTTTGAGCACTCCCGGACGACAAAGTAATCAATGTCCTGGAGAAAGTAGTAGGCAAAAGAGGCATAATTAGTATCAGAAGGCACCAACAGGGAGTGACACTTGCCCTGAATGATACAGAAAAAACTAAATCGCTGATGACTGCTCTGGCATCCGGGCCTAAAGAATTTCAGCTACCACACCGGATCAAAATCCAAGCAGAAATCTACACTGAAACCAAGAGAGTAGTCATCAAAGGAATAGACACCAGCTTGTCAGACACAGAGGCCCTCAGCTACATCCAGGCCGAAAACCCTCGGTACAGATTCACACACGCAGAAAGGCTTAAATCCTGGAACAAAGAAGACACCAGACTGATAATAGTGACTCTACAGGGGAAAACAGTCCCAGAAAACATCACTATCCAGAATAGACCTCGAAGAGCACATGCCTTCATCCCGCCAGTGATACAATGTTCAAAGTGCCAGGGATTTTCTCACACATGGAACACGTGCAGAAAAGAGACGGTCTGTAGATACTGTGCGGGCAGCCACGAATACAAAGACTGCCCAAAGGCCAAAAAAGACCAAGACTACAAAGCACCAAATAACAATAGAAAATGTACCAACTGCCTCGGAAAGCACGGAGCACGATACCGAGGATGTCCCGAATACCAACAAACAAGGCAAATAATTACAGTTGCCATTGGAAAGGGAGTATCGTACCAAGAGGCAAAAAACACACTGAAGGCAAGTACTCTAGGTGATAGGCGCCAAGACAGCCTAACGGAACAAGTCAGACGGCTCACGACTGAAGTGAGAGATTTGAAACAACAACTGCGAAAGGAGAGAGAAAACCGCCAGCCACACAAAAACAGAACCTCAGCTGACAGATGTGAAGAAATACATGACAGCTCGGAAAGCGCGAAACAACAACAATTCATAAACGACATGAAAATAATACACCAAGACATGAAAAGAATTCAGCAACAGGTAGAAGAAGATGTAAGGAAACTGATAGAACTGAAAGATGGAAACGAACAACTACTGAAAAGAATAGAGGCAGAAAGAATGACCATTGAAGAAATTACATCAAACACAAAAGACACTAAAACGAACGACCAATCAAACGAAGAAGTCATCGAGGAAACGTGGGAAGAGCTACTCCCAACAATGATAGAAAAAGCGCTTTCCCAGATACTGGAGAAAAGGAAGACACAAGAAGCAGAAACGAGGAGGGCAAAAACTCACAAAACCTAACAAGCCAGATAGGAAAACAACAAATGTACACCATGAACACGCCACGACACCCCGAATGGACAAGAGCAAAGAGGTATCCTGACAGGCAGCTAGTGGTCCTTTTTAGGACCAGTCCTTTTCAGGACTAACAACAGGCTAGCACCGAAGATAGTAAACACCCTATATACCCCAATTATAACCAACTTTCAGGTTGAACAGGGTATTACAGCAACATAGTAGACGAAATCAACAACAACAACAACATAAGAGCTACAGTGTAACGGAAGGGGCATCGATTTTTACTGCAGAGATGTTAGCAATTCTTAAAAGTCTAGAAATAATCGAAGATAACCCACCAGAAGCTGTTACGATATTTACAGACTCACTATCATCACTACAAGCACTAGAACACCCAGGTAAATGTAGCCGGCCAGACATAAAGGAAGAAATTCTAGCAATTAATACATCACTAGAGAACAGAGGATGTAGTGTGAGGCTAGTGTGGGTTCCAGCACACATAGGTATAGCTGGCAACGAGTTGGCAGACCAGAATGCCAAGAAGGGAAGAACAAGTAAAAACAATATAAAAGCAGGACTGGGAAGGTAAGAGATCAAGAGCCAAGTGAAGGAAACTATAAACGAGGAATGGAAGACAACATGGAAGGAAAGTAGAAAAGGCAGACACGCGTTCAAACTGCTGAAAGAACCAACGAGGACATGCCAGGTCAGAGAAGAATTAAAGATACCATCGAACAAAAAACTGTGGCGTCTCCGACTTGGTGCAGCATACTTCATGGTAGAAGAACCACACTGCCAAGAATGTCAGGAAGAGAATGACATAGACCACTACCTGATCCACTGTAAAAAGTATGAACAACAAAGGCTTGAATTAAAAACTTACTATAGAAATCACAATATAGACTTAACAGGTGATAAGGTTTTAAGTATAGATGCCCCAAGAGATGCCCAATCAATACTTAAAAGATATATACATCAAACAAAGGAAAAAATATAAGGTTAGAACTTCAGGAAAATCATCCAACTAAATAGAAATTAAGCAGCAAGAACTAACAAAGCATTAACAAAAAAATAACTACTCATAGGACAAGGAAAGACAAGGTATTTAAAAAAAAGGGACAACAACTCAAAAAGAACAAATACTAATACAAATTAAAACCAAGTGTAAAGGACAATAGTTATATAGAAACAATACAAAAGAGAAAATAAAATTGACAAATACTAATATAAATAATAATCAGCAACTGCAAAAGACAACAGTTATTTAAATTGAATACAAAATTAGTAAATAAGATGACACTAAATACCCCAATTATAACCAACTTTCAGGTTGAACAGGGTAGACCAAGATGGAACGAGAAGAGGCAACAATGATCAGATGTTGAGTGCCCGATCTCCACCCATCAATTCATCAAAACAACAACAACAACATAGTTATCCGCCATTGAAATCATAAAAATCACGCTGAGCTGACGTATACTAAGACTGTATGACCAAACCTTTGCCGGTTGGACTGGTAGAGCAGGCTAAGAACCCTGTTACAGCCAGTCAGCTTGAGTGTGTATGAACTTATTTACCTAAGGGTAAGATTGATAATTTTATTTGCATACTTTGTTAAAGAAATGACATGTAAAGTAAACAGGCTATGTGTGCCATATTTGTTCGAAAGTGTAACTGAAGGCGAGATGTGTTGTGTCACGCTGACCTACGTAGGTATGTGTGTAGTAGCAGACTTGTTCGACTTGAAAAATTGGTGTATAGTGTTTGCAAATTTACGACAGTGAGTGTTAGAAGCGATTTAATGTAGTATTTTCTTCTAGAGTGACACACTGTTCATACATCATGTGATAAACATATAGGGAAGGTTAGAATGAAGTAATCAACAGGTCACATGCTGTATTGTACTTGCCATAATTATTGTATGGAAGCCAAACAGGGACGAGGTACCCAAGCATTGATTAACCCAAAGAAAGAGTTATGGCATGAAAACTGATGGTAAACAATGGAATTCAAGGTCTTGTGCAACTTGTTAGCACAAAGGACTGACCATGGTAAGTTTTAATATTGTTTAGGGGTGAATTTATTGAGGCAGATCTCTACATGGAAGGGGTTGTCCTTCTATTTCAGGTTATATTACGAATTTACCTCGTGGCTGCAGTTACTTGAGAAGAAGAGCGTGTGAGAGTTGAGAGCTCCATATAAAGCCTGGAGATAGACCCCATCTTCTCAGCCAGGAGTCGCAGAGTTTGTGATCCTGACTACTGTTGAAAGAACTGAAGCAGCAACATTCTGAAGTTAAGTCCTTTAAGAAGGCAATGTCAATTCATCCAACCTCATTCACCCAATAAAACTTAACCACTGTGGGATGATGAAAGTAGTAGACCTTGCAGTGTAAGATTGATAGCAGTATAACTATTAAGAACAAGAACAGTACGTGTATTCATTCCAGTGACCCTTTACAAGAAATGGAACAGATTTTCCAACATATTTATTTCATTTTGTAAATAACCTTTCTTGAGCTTGATAATTCCTGACCCAAAAGATTGAGGTTCAGGACAATTAAATTGTACATAAACTTTCATACAGCCTTGCTTAATTAACTTTTATTAAGTTGAAGTTCTGTTTGATGTTAATCATTGAATAAAGTAAATACATTCCCCTAGACCCGTAGCTAAATCTTTTGGGATCAGTAGAGGTAGCGGTTATGGACTCCGAGATCATCATCATCTACTCTGAGAGCTTACATAGCTTGACCCCATCTTGATTGTCTATACACACTTGCTCTTTTCAGAGAAGGGGGTATTTCTTATAAGACCAGTCTCTTATCTGGCACTATCCTGGTATCCTCTGATACACCCATTTGTCCAGGATAGCCTATACATTTAGTAACATCAAAACCTCTTATGATCATGGATCCATGGTACCTTTTACACGAATGTCCTTCTGCTAAACGCCATTATACGAGCGGCTTGCGACACACAAGAGAGAGGCGTATATTTTGATTGGTAAATATTTCAACTCTTCTGAGGATGATAAGGCATTTATTATGCGACATCTGATGCTTGGAGTTAAACTAAATGTTTATATATTGCATTTGTTTTCTGTTAAATTACGTTCCCATGTCCCTGAATGGCGTGTACGCATGTCTTATAAAATGAGGGCATAGGGCCGAAGTGATGGGGGATTGCATTGTTCAGTGGTCTCAGCTTGGAAAGTCTGAGTCACATGTAATAATGAGCGAATGTGTGTCGTTCTGGGTATTTGATGATACTGCTTATGTGTTTAATTCTGAGTGACTGAATCTTTGTTTCTATGTCTTGGAGGGCAATTCCTCCGTGTTTCTTTTCTTGTATAAGTGTCTTGTGTTTAATTCGGTGAATTGTACGACCAAAAACGAATGCTCTGATATGTTTATTTATATCAGTGATAGTCTGTTTTGGGGTGTTGAAAACTGTGGCAATTTAAAGTAACCTCTGGGAAATGTATGTATTTACAATTAAACTTCCTCTGAAAATCGTTGTGGCTTTGTATGTGTATCTGTGCTGCATGTCTCGTATTTTGTATGTTAGGTTCTTCCACGTGTCTTTGTTTGTGCGGCTTGGGTGTGAGGGAAAGGTTATGCAATAGTTTGATGTTGTTTGTTCGTGTTAGCCGAAAGGAAAAATTTGCTTTGTTCTTCCATTTGCCTATGCCCATTATTGTTGATTTGTGAACGTTTACTTTTGCTCCGCTACCTTTGTTAATGTGATGTAAAAAAAAATATTGTCAGCACCATTTTCCTCTTTCACCGCATAATAGAAGAAAACATATGGAAAACTATTATTAGACTCAAAAGGTATTTTATACATTTGACCATGCGCCGACCGATCGACAGGTTTTTTTTTTTTAAATTAATGAAGAAAAATGTTCTGTTCAACCCCTGATGGGATTTAATTAGGATCTATATTATTTTCAATTCCAAATAATATGAACAACTGCCGATATGAGAAAGTAGCATCACATTTGCAGGGCCGGCTCTACCTACGGCGCAACACGTGCATTTGCACGGGGCGGCAAGCTTTGGGGGGGGGGCGGCAAAAAATCTTTTTACTTATTTTTACAATCCCACCAAAATATTCCGCCTGGGAGCCGCACTGGTGTAATGGTTATCACACTGCGCTAGCGATCAGGTGTTCAAGGTTCAAGCCCGGGCGCAGGCATTTGGAGGAGTGTCATCGACCGGGATTTTGACTGAATAGCCTGAACGGCTCTTGAAATAAACCCTCTGTGGGTGGTAACATGGAGTGTTCGAAGGGTTCTTCTAGATTATTTTAAAATTCCTTACTTTTCTATTCCTTCACATTTTGTCTGTTTTCTCTACGAAATATTTGCACCTGCGGTCTGTTCTTTAGCTGTTTTTCAAGTCTTCACTAATAGTTCTGCCATACGATCCTAATGCTATCTTCTCCTACAAAGGCACTAAAAGGTATTTCTTTAGGGACGTCAGTACAATTTATTCGCTTGGTCGAAACCACAGTGGTTCCCATATTATTTTATTTCCGTGTTCAACTGAAGACCGCCATGATAAATCTTCTGGCATGGCTGAACGAGAGACGGGAATTAATTAACTTGGCGTGGGAATCAGGAATTTATTTTTTTATCGACCGTTCTATGTTGGCGGCTCGAATGTTTCAGTTGTTTTCGAGTGTGCATTCAAGGAAGTTGATTTTGCTCAGTGTTAGTGTGCTATGTATTACAGTGATAAATACGTTTTTTAAACGTTTTATGGAAATTAGTACAGTGCTTCAGCCTCCATTCATTACTAAATAAAACATTTTATTGTAGGGTTTATTAAAACAGTTTTAATATTCAAATAGATATAATGTCCGGTAAAAGGAAAAAATTATCAGGTGCCGAATATCGGAAACGGAAACTGGAAAAAGAACGATATATTCAAAAACATAGCGGGGCTTTACATAAATATCTAAAAACTGATACAGCTGATTAAGGACAGAAGAAAATAAGCAAATGTACCGAAACAAATGATTCTGAGCTCATGGCAAGTACTTCTAACTCGGACCGCAGTAACGTAGATATTACTAACAATGTCCAAAAGAGACTGATTTGGCCGTTTCCAATTCCAGAGATTTAAGTGATGAACTTGAGAAGTACACTGATCCGGCAAGATGGAATCCTTCTTTAAGCGATATCGAAAGACTGGAAATCGTTTAAAAAAAGGCCTGCCAGAGAGACCAAAACATGAGTTCGTTTTTCCGCACAGCTCTAATTTTTCGGAAATTTTAACTAACTTTTTACACTAGGGAGCTAAGCAATGGAGAAAATATTAATCGATCATGGTTAGTGTATTCATAAGAAAAAGATTCTGTATTTTGTTTCTGCAATAAGTTGTGTTCCTGTAATAAAATGTCACTCACTACTGATGGCTATAATGATTGGGGTCATTTGTACGTGTATCGTTAATGAACACGAAAAATCTAAAAACCACTTGGAGTCCCATACAAAGTGGATTGAATTGTCGTCCAGGCTTAAATAAGTACAGACAATTGATTCAATGCAACAAAAGTTATTAAATTCAGAAGTTCGACACTGGAGGAGCATAATAGAACGCCTAATTGATATTGTCCACTTCTTGAGCCAACAATGCTTGCCATTTCGTGGAACATCTGATAAATTATATGACCCTAACAGGGACCTCAAGACGCAGCAATAGAGACCGCAGTCAGCGACTCATAGCTTGACTGCCTGCGTCAGGACCAGCGAACCAGAGCTGGTCAAGACCGTGCTCCACCTCCACGTGGTGGTCCTGGAAACAGTCTGCAGCTGTGCAGGCTGGCTGAGCGAGTACGGATCGCAATGGGAAGGCAAACCCGGTCCTAAAAAAATGCCGTGCAGAAGTCGGATGTGTCGACCGAAAGGTGCAGATATCACAGCTACGTTGGAAACAGACACAACGCAACCACCGTCCTTTTCAGGGCGAACGAGGAAGAAGAAGAAGAAGATATGACCCTAACAATGGAAATTTTTTAAAGCTTGTTGAACTGATTGCAAGATTTGATAGTGCTATGTGTGAACATTTAATGAGAGTAGCTCGTGGATCGACCCAACATTACCTTGGGAAAAACATTAAAAATGAATTGATTGCTCTTCTCTCTGGAACCATAAAAAGGGAAATAATTCCTGTGGTAGAGAAAGCTAAATAGTATAGCATAGTTGCAGTCTGTACTCCCGATGTAAGTCACATTGAACACTAATTGTAAGATTTGTTAATACGAATCCAGATGACATCAACATTCATGAGTATTTTCTTGGTTTCATTGCTGCAGAAGCCACTACAGGCTCAGCGTTAACCGAATGCATTCTAAGAAAATTGTCGGACATGGATATTCCAATCGCAAACATGCGTGGTCAGGGGAATGACAATGGATCAAATATGAAAGGAAAACATTCAGGAGTTCAATAAGGTATTAGGGACTTGAACCCGAGAGCTTTTTAGATCCCTTGCTGTTCTCATTCTCTCAACTTGGTGGTCAATGATGCCGCGATGTCATCTAGAGAAGGGGTTTTATTTTTTGAAACGGTTCAGAAATTGTATGTGTTTTTCTCAGCGTCAACACTGCGTTGGGGAATCCTTAAGAAACATATTACAACTCTAACGCCCAAGCCACTAAGTACAACTCGCTGGGAATCTAGAATCAAGGCCTTTCGTTCTTTAAGATATTATATTGAGGAATTTTATGATGCATTGATAGAAATTGCTGATGACAAGTCAGTAGACAAAATGGCGAGACATGAAGCTGAAACCCTTTTCCTAAAACTCAGAGATTTTAAATTTGCATGCTGTCTGGTTATAAGG
Source organism: Oreohelix idahoensis (assembly GCA_024509875.1). Lineage (NCBI taxonomy): Eukaryota > Metazoa > Mollusca > Gastropoda > Stylommatophora > Oreohelicidae > Oreohelix > Oreohelix idahoensis. The sequence goes on from JAMPIV010015363.1 coordinate 15,432, forward strand.
CACTATGTTTTAAACGAAATTAATGTGCTAGTAAACTGTTGCAAAGCATAAAAATGGAATTGACTAGTGCCATAACAACTTTGAGAAATGTTCTCCAAAGCCTTAAGAATCTCAGAAAGGATGAATCATTTCAAAATTTTCTTCTTGATCCAACAACATAAGCTGAGAAAGTTGAAGTTCATCCTGATTTGATACCAACGTTTGAATGTACTAGAGTGCGTCGGCAGAAAAAGCAACACAACTATGAAGCAAGAGATGAACCTATTTTTGGATTCCAAAACTAAATTCAAAATTGAATTTTTCTTTTTTTTATTATTGATGTTGCAACTAATTTTATTGAAGAAAGGTTCGAGCAATTGGAACATCACCGTTCACATTTTTCCTTTTTATATAACATCCCTAAATTGAAATCTGAGACGACAGATGAGCTCTTAAACAAATGTTAAAACCTAGAATGCGTTTTAACACATCACGAAAATAGAGACATTGATGTCATTGAGCTAAGTGACGAACTGAAAGTAGCATCCAAATTAGTACCAGAAAATACGCCGCCAATTGAAGTTCTCGAATTATTGGAAATAACATTGCTCCTAATGTCGCTATAGCCTTAAGAATATTACTAACTGGAACTTTGCCTGTAACGGTGGCAAGTGGTGAGCGTAGTTTTTCAAAACTGAAGCTTATTAAAACTTATTTACTCTCAACAAAGGCCGATTGGAAGGACTTGCCATGATTTCAGTTAAACATGAAATCGGTCAAAAATTAGACTACGCAGACCTTATTTCTGCTTTAGCAAATATGAAAGCAAGAAAAGTGTCTTTTTAAGCAGTACATACTTCAAACAATTTAAATTCAAATAATGGGAAAATAGTGCTAAAAACTATAACATGTACATACTATAGTTAAGTGTTTGTGACTCAACAGTTCATCGTTCCACATGAGAAGAGCATCCCCTATATGTAAGTAATGTAACTACATTTATTTCATGTAATTGTCTCTAATAAAGTCAATGGTTTGTTTTATGACTATACAGTATTTTCATCAATTTATCAATACATTATTATTAATGGTACTATTTAAAATTAGGCTACTTCTTCTATGGTCCTTAGCCGCTGACCGTCAAAGCAGTCAGTGGCCATTACGCCTGGTGGCGTCTTGTAGGGCAACAACAAATTGATTCCACTGTGCTCGGTCGGCGGCCATCCTTCGTACAGTGCCCCAACTCTTGTTCATTCTTTGCATCTCAGCCTCCACAGTCCTCCGCCAAGTTGTTTTTGGTCGGCCTCTCTTTCGTTTTCCTTCAGGGGTCCATAGCATAGCTGTTCTTGTGATGGCATCGGGGTCTCTTCTGAGGACATGGCCAACCCAACTCCAGCATCTGCCAGCTATGATGGTGTGCATGTCCTCTTGCTTGCTCCGAGTAAGCAGATCTTGGTTGGTGATGGTATTCGGCCAACAGATTCTGAGAATTTTCCTTAGGCATGTTTTGTGAAAAGAGGACAATTTCGACATTTCCTTCTCTGTAACTCTCCAGCTCTCCGCGCCATAGAGAAGCACAGAAAACACACAGCTCTGATATAATCCTAATTTTGTACTTGTGCTGTAATGAGAGGACTTCCAGATGTTGTTTAGACTAAAAAAGGCTGTTCTTGCTTTGTTCATTCTGTTGTTGATGTCTTTGCTTGCTCCGCTGTCTGGTGTTACTAAGCATCCTAGGTATGGGAAGGCATCTGTCTGTTCCAGTTGCTGATTCCTTACTGATATGGGCTCAGGGTTGCTCACATTAAGCGTCATGACCTCTATGTTCTTTAGGTTGATGTTCAAACCCACCTGATGGCTATACTTATTAAGTCTTTCCGTTTTTTCCTGGATGTGTTGATGTGAATGTGCCAGCAGTGCAATGTCATCTGCATATTCCAGATCTTCCAATGTAGAAAATGTAGTCCATCTTATTCCTCTTGACATGAAGGGAACAGTCCAATATGCTGGAAGCACATCACAGCCCTTTGATATACGAAGTGGTGTTAAACAAGGCTGTGTTCTGGCTCCGACCCTCTTCGGAATCTTCTTTGCCTTACTCTTGAAACATGCATTCAGGGATGCAACTGAAGGAATATGCCTTTACACTAGGTCAGATGGCCGTCTGTTTAATCTTTCAAGGCTGAAGGCAAAAACAAAAATCAGAAGGGTCACTATAAGAGACTTGTTGTTCGCTGATGATGCTGCAGTCGTCACTCAAAGCCAACAGGAGCTTCAGAGCTTGATGAATCGCTTCACTAAAGCATGCAAGGACTTTGGCCTCACAATAAGTCTAAAGAAAACGAATGTGCTGAGTCAGGATGTGGGTGCTGCACCAGTTATCACTATCGATAACTATGAATTGGCAGTGGTGCACCACTTCACATACCTAGGGTCTACCACCAATGACAAACTCTCACTGGATACAGAAATCGACAGCCGCATTGTCAAAGCTGCAGCTACCTTTGCCCGCCTCACATCGCGTGTTTGGGGAAACTCTAAACTCACTATGAAGACCAAAGCTGCGGTATATAATGCCTGCGTCACCAGCACACTCCTATATAGCATCGAGACCTGGACGACCTATGCTAAGCAAGAAAGAAGGCTCAATACCTTCCATTTACGGTGTCTACGCCGCATCCTCGGCATCTCGTGGAAAGATAAAGTGACAAATGTCGAGGTGTTGTCACGTGCTGGCCTTCAAAGTATGTATACGCTGCTAAGACAGCGCAGACTTCGCTGGCTTAGCCATGTTCGCCGCATGGAAGATGGTCGCATCCCAAAAGATATCTTCTACGGACAATTAGCAAATGGCAAGAGAACAGTTGGGCGACCACAGCTGAGGTTCAAAGATGTGTGCAAGAGAGATATGAGGGCACTGGACATGGATCCAGCAACATGGGAGGATGAAGCTGCCGATCGCACTAAGATGCGATGCTATTTACGGCACCAACTCAGATTGGGCGAAGAGAGGCTCACACAAGAAGCAGAGGTGAGGAGAAAACGTCGAAAGGAGCACCAGGAAAACAAGCAGCTGAGGGCTGCCACCTCAGGGGCGCATTCCCATAGTCAGTTATGACTGAAGGGGCTATTATTATTATTATTATTATTCCTCTTGGATCGCCCTCTGTTGTCTGGCGCATCACCCAGTCTATGACTGTTAAAAATAGAGTGGTTGATAAGGGGCATCCCTGTCGTACTCCTGTCTTCACTTCAAAGGTTAGGCTGCTCTGCCCAATGCTACACGTAAAGTTGGCATAAAGGCTTTTTATGATTGACACTATGCAGCTTGGAATTCCATAAGCCCTCAGTATTTTCCATAAACTGTCCCTATGTATACTGTCAAAAGCCTTTTCAAAATCAACGAAATTAATGTACAGCTGTCTTTGCCATTCTGAGCACTGCTCTATAATGTTCCTGAGGGTAAATACATGATCTACACATCTTCTGTTCTTTCTAAATCCTGCTTGTTCTTTCCTCAGTTTGTGGTCTACTGCTATTGAGATTCTCAAAATTACGCTAAAGGTCGGTAAATTAATGTTGAAGCTTGTTTAACATAATGGTGTAAAAAATTTCAAACGTTAATTTGAGGTTGGGCTAGGGCTGCAAGGTATGGTATTGCACGTGGCGGCAAAATTCCTAGTGCTGGCCCTGCACATTTGTCAAATCATTGTAAATAGGGACAATTACAATTATGCATATACGTTAAATTAAAAAAAATAATAATAAATAAATCAAAATTAAAAAATTAATAAAAAATTAAAATTTAAAAAAACCGAACACAATAAAGTAGACACTCTGAACAAGAATAATATTAAAGTGGAGGGGTGTAAAGGCCTGGTGGTTCCAGTTATATAACTGACTTATACAGATATTTAATTGACTTTCATTTATTAAAAGTCATATGCATTGTAAGAACAGCATCAGACCGTCACATTCCCAATCACTATATATTAACATTTGTTCGTGTTAAATATTGTTTGACTATATTATGCAGTTCCTTAGGTCTGTCTATTCTTAACACCTCTTCTATATTTGTACGCAAGTTTGATGCTTGCAAATTGACCGACCGTGTGTCTATGCTGAGCCTTTTTCACCTTGCTAAAACGAGGCAAAACAACTTTAAAAAAAAAAACACACATCAGTAGGTAAACATTACCTTGTATATACTAAAAAGAATAAAAATACTTATAAACTAACTTGCATTTATATAGTTGTAATTTTATATTTTTTTTACATCTCATAGAAGCAAATAAACATTTTAGAAAATGTGTTAAAAATGGATTTAAAACTTAACTTTTTACCATAAGGTGTCATCAAAATTAAATTGTTACATATATTTTAACATATAGTTAACCATTGACGAAAACAACTAAATTGGAATTAGCATACAGACGATCTTCTCCATTTGTTTTTTGGTATACCCTTGACCTTCGAACTCTGGGTATTCCAGAACAAGGACTACCTTGTAATGCTATGGTCAGGTTTCTGAAATGTGTGTCCTATCCATTGCCAGACTAAGTCCTGCTGATGTGTGTGTGTGTGTGTGTAAGTGTTCACACCACTATTCATAAATATTCTACACTTAACTAGATTGTAAATACAACATGTCTTTATTAATTATTACAGGAACATGTCTGATAAAAAAAAACATTTTAAGTCAAATGCTGTGAACATACATTACATGTAAGCGCTGAAATACATTATGATTGACCATATAGGTATGTTTTATCCTTAAGAAATAACAGTCAAAGTGGATATAGAACAGAAAACAACAACGTTTGCTTACCCATTTCGAATCCCGTTTAATAAACTCCGTCTATAATCAAGCGATTACCCCACGGCCACTAGGCATCCCCCAAAAAAATGCTTTATTGCTTTACTGAAACACAAGAAAAAGGATAACACCCCTTTGGGCAAATAGCCCCTTAATGACGCAATCACTTCTGTTGTTCCCCTATTAACAGTATGTGTCAGTCCAAACAAGACAAAGACCTTGATACTGGGTCCAGTAAATAGTAGAAGACTAAAGGACAATAGTATAGAACAGTGGGTAGGTTTCTGGTATTGTACAAACATAAATAACACATAAGGAAGGGAAACCCGAGGCCTGTAAACAGTAAATTAATATTAGACAAACATAAAGGTATGTTTTCAGGCACTCGTAAGAAATAAAGAAGTAGAACACTTGGACAACAGAAAAACAACAGACGTGAGTGGCTTACCCAGGGTTCGAACCTCGTACCTTCCGTACGACAACTCCGCCTAGCTATCAAGCGAATCACACTGACCCCACGGCCAGCTAGGCATCCCCCCCCCAAAAAAAGATGCTTTACTGGCTATTTATCAGTAAGAAACACAAGATAACACCGGAAGTATACAGTGGGCAATTCAGCCCCTTAATGACGCAATCACTTCTGTTGTTCCCCTATTAACAGTATGTGTCAGTCCAAACAAGACAAAGACCTTGATACTGGGTCCAGTAAATAGTAGAAGACTAAAGGACAATAGTATAGAACAGTGGGTAGGTTTCTGGTATTGTATGAACATAAATAACACATAAGGAAGGGAAACCCGAGGCCTGTAAACAGTAAATTAATATTAGACAAACATAAAGGTATGTTTTCAGGCACAATGAATGCCATATACAATGTATCCTTTGAAATAACAGTCAAATGGATATAGAACGAAAACACAATTTGAATTATATCCCTTTAATAAATATAATTGATTATCCCACTTTGGAAAATGGGATTACACCCCTTTGTTCCAAATAGTTTAATTAAATATATTTACTAAGATATGTTAAAAAAAAAACCGAATCTACAATAAATCTTACTGTAAGAACGTATTATTTAAAAAACTTAGTAAATTAGAACAAACAAAAATAGTGCTCAAATATTTCTTTATACAGTTATGTAAAAAAATTTAAATTAAAAGCTCCTCTGGTATCTTACATCAGTGCAGGAGGTTTTGCAATTTTCTTTGAACAATACCATTTTAGTGAATGAAAATAAGTGTTCCATTTGTTAATGGAACACAAAAGATTTTTGACGGCGTAACTGCCTTACATAAAATGTGGAACTCAGCACGAATAATGCTGTGAAGACCCACCGCTCTTATCCGGCCTTTGGCTAGGATCATGTGTCTAGACACAGGGACCGGTACAGTGACATTCATGTGTCATTAGGTCTCTTGTGTGAGAACACAGAAGATCACTACGGTGACACATGTTGTCATTGGGTCTTCTAGTGTTGGGACATGTGGTCTGGACCAGAGCCGGGTTTGGGGCGGAGACAATGCGACCTCATGCGAGGAAAAAATATGCGACCTCAAGCGAGGAAAAAAAAAAAAAAAAAAAAAATTAGGTCTCTTGTGTGAGAACACAGAAGATCACTACAGTGACACATTTTGTCATTGGGTCTTCTTGTGTTGGGACATGTGGTCTTGACCGGGGCCGGGTTTGGGCGGGTACTAATGCGACCTCATGCGAGGAAAAAATATGCGACCTCAAGCGAGGGAAAAAAAAAACTTACATAAAATGTTGCCACAGCTGGGTATTTTGGCTTCCATCTGGGTATTATTTTTCACACTGCCAAAAATGTCTGGAAGAAAATGACATAGACCACTACCTGATCCTCTGTAAAAAGTACGAACAACAAAGGCTTGAATTAAAAACCTACTATAGAAATCACAATATAGACATGACAGGGGATAAAGTTTTAAGTATAGATGCCCCAATGAGATGCCTAATCAATACTTAAAAGATGTATACATAACACAAAGGAAAACATATAAGGTTAGTACTTCATAGAAATTAAGCAACAAGAACTAGCAAATCATTTTTTTAAAAACAAAAACATAAAAAAAAACTTACTAACTACTCATAGTGCAAAGAAAGACAACGAGGTTTAAAAAAAAAACAACAACTCAAAAAGAACATACTAATACAAATTAAAACAAAAATAAAGGACAGTAGTTTTCTATAAACAATACAACAGAGAAAATAAAATGGACAAATACTAGTATAAATAAAAATCAGCAACTGCAAAAGACAAAAGTTATTTAAATTGAATACAAAATTAGTAAATAAAATGACACTAAATACCGTAATTATAACAAATTTTCAAGTTGAACAGGGTAGACCAAGATGGAACGAGAAGAGGCAATAACGGTCAGCTGATAAGTGCCCGCTCTCCACCCATGACTTCTTCAAAACAACAACAACAACAACCATTGACGATAAAGTTGGTCCTTTAAAAGTGTTCCAAATAGGAATTTGCAACACAAGACGTTTTGTGACAGCGTAGATGCGCCATATCTATCGCCTTATCACTCTTCATTTTTTTCCAGTAGTATCTGTTCTGATCAAAATTTAATGTTATGAACAATTTGTTTTAATTCGATATCACCAACTTCGCATTTCCAAACAATAACGGACATGTGGTGAAGCCTGCTTTATTAGACTGCATTTCTAAGCTTCGTAAGAAGACGTATCCACTTGTTTTTGTCAATACAATTTGAAGCTTTCGACACATCAACATGATCTAAAACAATCAGCCTTGATGCCAGCGAGGACATTGAAGGAGGTGCCTTACACCAAAGCGGAACTCTGGTTCTGTCCATTTCTGGAGCACAGGCTGGACGTGCCTCCTACTCACTAATAGCTAGCATCCTAACGGGCCGATGCGGCATTGGGTCAAACGGTATATCGTCGATAAACCGTTTTGAAGACCCACAGCGGTGTTATGTCACCTTGACGCCTGGGGTACATACCGCCCAGTACAACTCCCTACATGGGAAACGATTGGAGGGGCAGACCTCCAAAGCTGTTCAGAGATAGCTGTGGCTGTTTCAGGAGATACCGATGCAGAAACATTTGAAGTAAAGAATGCGATGGACAAGTGGGTCCTGATTTGTAAACTCAAAGAGCGCCTTCCTCACTACGTGGATTTACAAATTAAAGGGCCGGAAAAAAAATACACACAATGTTCTTCACTGTCACATTATTTTTTGGTCGATCTCTTCTCCTCTCCGGCAGGATTCAATTACATTTGGTATGAGTACTGATTACGTGCAATTTCCGTGGTCGACACATTTTTTTCCTTGAGAGCTAACAATTATCTCAATCATACATCACGATGGTCATGTAAAAAACGAGTATGGTCATGAGTAAAACGAAAATGTTTCAATTTAATAGATAAATAGGTGTATTTAAAAAATACATCTATTAAATGATTTCCACACTCTGTTAAATCTGTCAATCTCAAGCAACAACTGCCATAATTTGCTCTAGCCCCAAAATTTCGCTCAATTTATCATTCACACTTCCTTTTTTTTTATAGGATGAAATCTGTTACATTCACAGATGGAGAAATTTGTAACAAATGAGTTTTCCATTATAAATTTTAATTTGTGAAGTTATATTTTTAATACCGGGGGGGGGGGGGCTGTGCGGGGTGGGGGGGGGCGTCTTTCAATTTTCAGATCTTCTCGGGGTTTCTCTCCTGTGCCCTACGTAAGACCTACCTGTTTCCCTTCATGCTAATTGCTAATTCTTTGGATATTCTAACTCTACTTTCATTCAAATGCCTGCTTTCCTGGCAAATTTCCTGACGTGACGTTTCTGAACAGCGTTGTAGTTCATGAGTTCCTGCTGCAGTCCTAATGAATCAGTTGATGTTCCAGCAATATGTTTTCTAACAGTGTGGAGCAATTGAGATCGCATTACGTTTTGTTGGCGTTCTGTGACTGATGTTTTCTCTTCTATAGTTTAATTAGTTTTGTGTAGAGGGGGTTGTAAGTACAATAGTGCTTTCCTCTGGTTTGCATTTTATGATTATTACTTTTTGCTGTTTCTAGTTTTTTCTAACAATGGATGTTGAATAGGGCTTCTTACCTTTTTGGTGTTAGTGGTTGTGAAGGTGGCTTAACAGTCGAAGTAACTGTTATGTACTTGTGATGTCGCTTTTGAAGACAGCGACGGTGGACTGTACTTGAGTCTCGACATGTATAACTAGACTTGGTAGGTGTCGATGTGGCAAAAAAACTGCATGCTATAGGTGTGCAGTAGCTGTTATCCACCTCCAAATGAATATAATGGTATCGCGCGCCTTTAATGTGGAGCTGGCACAACGCTAATGTCTCACACCTCCCGTTTTGAACAATATTGCATCACTAATGTCTGGGCTAGTGCACATCACACCACCTACTCGAGGTCTACAAGAAGCTAACCAAGAAACTACATCGCAAATTGAACTGCAACAAACTAACAGACTGAAATACAGCCTAAATGAACTGGACTAGACATGGTGGGGTCATAAAGAACATCACAGGGGATAGAGCAGCTTTTTGTTTTTAAAACACCAAAAGATGTCTTTGCAACATAATTGCACAGTTGACATTCACTTATAATAAATTTATGTTTAGATCTTTCCAGATGTGCTGACTGTTTTTTTCGAGAGTAACGGGCTGTTTCAAGACACTTCTCATTATGCCTCCTTTTGAGTTTTGTATTCGTAAGTAACACTTCTACAAAATATAGTCGAATGCTGTTGGTTAAATCACTGATACTTAATTCCAACACCAAGAACAGATCATTAACCGTAATTAGAACTGTCAGTGCTTTCTGAATTGAACGTTGTTGTTTTGGAAGTTAATGCCCTTCTTGCCACAGGCTCGCAAAGGGCACTGCACAATTCTAGGATGCAAAACAGTATGTTTCCATTT